>JAAAKG020138380.1:0-12647 GCA_010014905.2 Druon quercuslanigerum
AAAAAAAAAGGAAATTTTTGGCGGTAATTGCTAAAATATTTGTAGGCTCAGGGGGGGGGGGCGATCGCCCACCCTCGACCCTCGCTGGATCCGCCCTTGATTTTGAGAGAGCGGACGCGACTTCGATGGAGCTTCCACGTGCCAAGAGTGGGGAAAGCTGAGTTCTACGAAAAATAATCTTCTATCAGCTCCTATCCGGCACTATTTAGAGAGCGGACTGTACTGAAATTCTAGAAACACCACGTACCGTATGTCAAAAATAACTACACCAATGGATACGGCTTGAAAAAATTACTACAGGACAATTGTGAGAGTATTAATTTTTTGTTGTATCAATTTTTAGTTTGAAGTTAATATGTATTCATTTTTTTGTAACAAATTGTAATATAGAGACTATCTGCATGAAGCTCTGAAGTAGATACAACTCTCAGTCATTTTCATTTAGGCCACATAACTCTTATACAAAGTTCCATGCTTTCATTACAAAGTGGAAAGTTGATGTAATTTTTGTGCCTTAAGGGGAAACCGTAGGTTTGGCTGAACACATAAATGACTACAGCGAAAAGAAAATATCTAAAGATAAAACATCTAAGGAACTAAAGAACACATCAATAATGCTAAGAAACATAACGGGCTCACTTTTTTCTTCGGATCCTTTAATATCCTATTAAACTGTCACTATAGAATTGCATTTTCCTTATTATCCTTACTCCATTTCCTTCTCATTTTCTAGAAGTCTACTGTCTCCTTCACGTAAATATTTTTCATGTATTATTTTCATGTCTTAACCATATCTCTAGTTTCTTTGAGTACTTTTCCTTTCTTATCCCCAATTATGTTGGGTTTCACTGCTTTTCTCACTATTATCTTTGGCTCCTTTAATAATATCAAAATTATACCCAAAAGACGCTTTTTCTTTAACGTCATTACCTACTTGTTTCTTAGTTTCAAAGTAGCCTGTTAATACTTTTATTACCTTTATCAGTCTTATATTGTCTTCTCTTATCCATCAATTCTGATCCATCTTGATCTATCCATGTTTTCCCAGCTACTCTTTTCTTCATCTGCACTTATTATTTCTGATTTGCTATCCACCCATCTATGATGTGAGTTACTTATTTCGATATATTTCCTATGTTCAATTTTTGAAGTGATAACTTCTTATGGCACGGTGCAAACTCACAAAACTGGGTAAAGCTAATGGTAACGCTTACAAGGTAACGCTTCCAGGGTGACGCTTCGTCTTCTCTCCCTCATTCGCTTCTCCCACAGACTGCCTCTTTCAATCCTTCTCCCTCTCTATATCTCCTTTGCTTCTTCCACTTTTGCCACTCTCTCTGTTGCCCCCCCCCCCCCCTCTCACAATCGCTCGCTCTTTTCCTCTCCATTCTTCGCTCGCAAGTTTGAGTGCGCATAGGGCGCGTAGATATTGATTCTCGCGCTTCGCGCTCGGATATTTATTCTTTGCATTAGGAATCCTTGAATGAGACTTTATCAAAAAAAAAATTTTCTTTTAGATCTTCATATTCTGAATTTTCTACTTAATTAAGTGTAGTTAAAGACTCAAAACTCAAAGCTCTGTAGGCCTTGAGGTACACATTCTCATCGTGACACTCACGCTGCGTGCTCGATTTTTTACAGACGTTTGTAAATCTATCTATATTTCTAATATTATAATATAATTAATATCTATATTTCTATATTTCTAAAATATTTTCAAATTCTGAAAAAAGTGGTCTCAAAAATGTATTTTTATCCAAAATGGCTGTTTAACGAACTCATCTTTTCTTTTAGGACCTTAGACAAGTGTGCCGAAGATCAATTTGATTTGTTCATTTTTTAAAAAGTTATCGTGTTTACGGACGGATGGCCGGACATACAGACAAACAGTCATCGTAAAAAATTGATTTTTGGATTTAGGAGTTCCGCAAACATGGAGATCCATTGAAAACCCGTGGCGTCAAATTTACGAGAATTCTAATACTTTCTCAAACATAAATGATGAGAATATAAAAAATCTACAGCACAAACGACCAGAAACACACTTGTTATGTCCTTAAAATAAGATTTTTTCACAATGAAAATACTTCAAGTGTGAAACTGTAACATGAACATAGTTGAATTCTCAGTTTCCAGTGTCTATTCTTTCTCTCTCAGGTAAATATTTTCAATTTATTCGTTCCAATAACTCCTAACCACATATTTACTATTATTCAGTGATTTTCCTTATTCTCATCGCGAATTAAGGTAGTTCTCACTTATGTGTATCTAAATTTTCAGTTTGCCATATTAACATAAGCAATATCTATATTTTCATTAAAGATTTCATCCTTCAATTATTTAGTAATTTAATTTGTTTATAATCTTAGTATTCCTTCCTTCATCTCATGTATAGCTTATTTTCTCCGTATTCTTTAAAGTCATATTTCTCCATTATGATAAGAATTTCCACATCTTTTCCTCTCCTCCATAAATTGTAATGTTTTTTATAAATGTTGTTAGGTAAAATACCAACATAACCTAACACAATTTTCCGCCATCAAAATTAGAAGGTATTAGAGTCAGTAACATAATCACTGACACCATCCGTGTCACAATCATGAATAGGCACACTGGTTACAAATATGTCAAAGTTTTACACGATTGGACGGTTCGATTATTTCATTCAAATTGACATTTCCTCGGGGTTCTCGATCCGGCGGATGGAGTAGGATAGCAAAACAAATATGCATGACCACGACGTGGATGCCATGCCATGGCATTATTTCCTACCTGACTCAGCGCTTCGTCTTGCTCGATTATCGCGCACTGCTGCTTGCACGCACATTTTCTCATTAATCTTTTTCTGGCGTAATTAATGTCTGGCGGTTTGTACGACTGACAGCCGCCATAGCCAACCAGTAGGAGGCCGTGAAAGCGAGGATGACTCGCTAAGCTTCTCGCGGCCGCCCTGTTTGCCCTATTCTCCCGGGCGGTCTTCTTTACCAAAACGAAATGGTCTTCTGTCCTGTTTTCTTACTATTGAGGTAGCACCTCACGCTTTTTGAATGTTTAGCGACATTTATTTATCATCATAAAGAACAAAATATATTAATAATGCCTAGTCCTACTATTCGTTTTGAATAGTGTCAACGATAATAAAGCATCATTTTTATTTTTCATATCACGTACATGCTTTTGTCTCCTTTCGAAGTTTCAAGGAGAAAATATGTTAGTGAGTTAGACAAAATTCATAAGATTAGTTCAAAAAGCCTATCAATACTCTATAAAAGGCTGTTAATATTACAGTTGAATATTAAAACTTCAAAGGTTTCCATTTTTTAAATATTGCAAAGGAATCTACAGAATGTCAATGATTTGAAAAGCCTTCAAGGGATTTCATCTAATTCCAAAAGATTTGACAGACTTATAATTATGTTGTAGAATTCAAAAAGATTTCAAGGGATTTAAAAAATTTTCAAGAGATTTGAAAGAATATTAAAGGACATAATTTAAATGCCTTTTAAAAAATCAAGAGATTTTGTGCAATCAAAAAGGGATTTTTAATAAGGAATTTCGCATGATGTCAAGAATATTAGGCAATTTTGAAATATTTAAAAAGCTTTTTCAACAGATTTTGTGGGATTTCAAATGTATTGAATATATTTCAAGTTATTTATAAAATAATTTTGCAGTTTAATATATTTGACTGGTTGACATCAAATTTTATAAGAAGTCTGTAGCAACATGTTTTTTTTTAAATTCACAGCAAAGAATTTATGTGAAAATTTCAGATTTTTTGTTGCCATTTCGTTTATAAAAGTCCGATAGGTTAGATAGTTTTTCAAGCGCTTTCAGTTCATTGACGTGAAGTTGAAGCCCCTTTAACTGACTGTTTGTTCGTAATAAGAGCTCTTTGTATCTATTTACTCTGATTATACGTTGAAATTTCGGACAATCTTTTTAATGTTTTAAAATCTCGAAATCATAAATCTCTGCGAATTGTTTTTCAAAAGTGAGTGTTAAACCACTCTATTACGTTTACAGTAACAAAAGGTTCGTTTAACTGTTAAAGCCAAAGTATAAAATCTAGGAATTATCGCGAAAATCTAATACATTTGCCTATTAATGGCATTAATGCATTTTACCATAAAAATCTCATAAGTATTAATTTTTACAGTGGCATTGAAACTTGAAACGAGGGACTTTCTCATTGAGCTTGTGTACAACGGAGTTTCAATTTCCAAAGTTCATCAGTTGCAGATTCAGATCGAGAAACCTTACTCTCATGAAGAATGTTTCTTTCTATCGAGTCATGCATCTGCTGCCATTATCTATTATGAGACTCTGACTACTTATGCCAAGAGATAGTGAGTGGAAGATACACCTCGTCATCGAAAAACTAATTAATCACGCATATTATACGGAGCATATAGCTGACGTTCGCCGGCCAGCCGACAACGGCACAAACAGCCCATTGTATCCCGTCAGCCGTTATGATGAAACGATTAATCATTTTTTTATGTATGGTCAAGTTATTGCTATAAAATCAAGAATCGACCCAGCTGACAGACAAAGGAGAGCCAGTACCGCCGTGACTTTTCGAGGTAACATCCTCTGCACTCTTCTCACTCGCGGCAGTCGATGTTAATAATTGCTTTACATTGTTCCGCGTCTTTCGCGCATTGCCGCCAACTCATCAAGGCCAGAGAATTACTTCGAAGTTATAAAAAAGTTGATCAGACCTAAGAATTCGCTTCAAGTTCACCACAACCTGTTCAAATTCTACTATTTTTCTTTCTTTTGTTGCGATCGAATGCCGGAAGCAATCTAATTGAGGCAGAATTAATAATTGGCATATTTCTATTGTTTTTCACTAGAAGGGTGAAAATCAAATTTAATTTAATTCTAAATTGAATGGAGAAAAGTATTTTAGAACTACGCATCACATCTTGATATTGATTCATATTGATTACAACAGGGGTTAAACTAATTTACGATATTTTCAAAGTCAAAAGAACAATTAGATCTGCTTATGAAGGCTTAAAATATGAAAATTAAATTGTCATTATTAATATTTTTTATGATAGAATTAACTAAAAAAATAATTACTAGAATAAAATTTTACTTTATTCATTTTTTCTCGCCTTAGTTTGTACAAAATATTAGGGACTTATTTTCAACATTTCAAGGTATTATAAAAAACACAAAAAACGTAATGGGGTAGCAAAGAATTTTCTAAACTTTATAAAGATTTCATCAGATTTAAAAGGGTTTGGATATTTTGAATGATTCTAAGGGAATTCACGGAATATTAAAGGACTTTGATTAGATTTCAATAGATATTCAAAAGTTATAAACATTTTATAATATTTCTGTGAAGAGGAAGAGATTTGAAAATATTTCAGGGGATTTAACAGGAAATAAAAACTTCCATGCGGTTTTAAAGAATTTTTCTGCATTTCGTAAGATTTGGAAGAATTTCATATCGGTTTATGATATTTAAGCATATTTAAAAAAAATTAAAGGGATTTCAGAAAATTTCCATCATTTTCAAATATTTCAAGGGATTCTCAAGCAATTTAAAGAGACTTTAGCAGATTTTTAAGGACTTTAATCATTTCAAAAGATTCTAGAGACTCTAAGGCATGTTGATGCATTCCCCAGGATCTTAAAGGATTTCATAGGACTTACAATATTTTAAAGGGTTTCAAGGAATATCGCCAGGTTTCATGTCATTTCATGGGATTTTATAATCTTTGAGCATGGATTTTCTAAAGACTTAAAATTTGTTTAAAGATTTTAGGATTTGCAAAACGGTTCTAAAGAATATTCAGAAGATTCAAATAATTTAAAGGGATTTCAAAAGTTTCTAGATTTGAAGTTTTTTTTATAAAGTACTCCAAGGAATTGTCAAGAACTTTGCAAAATAGCAAAAGATTTTAAAAGATTTCGAAGGAATTGGAATATTTTAGGGTATTTTAAAAGATTCCCACGAATATTCAAGCAATTGAAAAAGTATCAATGAATTTTCAAGGATTTATATGATTTGAAGGGATTTAATGACATTCTTATGCGGTTTTAATTATATGAATTAATTTTAATAAAATATCAGTTCGTTGCATATATGCATGTTTATTTATTCAGATCATATGTTTAAAAATCATTTGCATATGTTGCAATACATTATAATAAAAGTACAATATTAATTTAAGTTTATTTAAAATAATTTTTCAATTTAAGAATAGGGGGGTTAGGATAGGAGAGCGTCTACTATTTTCGTTTTCACGTTTTAATAATAATAAAATATCTAACTTGATTTGTTCCAATAACTTTTGTGTTACCGGATGACAAGGCTGTGCAATAACATTTGTATCATTTTAAATAATATTTCTGTTTTGTAGTTTAAGCTCTCACTGAAGTGTTCTCCATGTAATAAGTAGTATGTACATATTTTTATCAATCTTTTCTTCATAAAGCCACATCTATATTCAATAATCTGTGATTATTAATCAGTTTAAATGTAAAAATTAACCTTCTAGGTCATAGAATAAATAAATTAAATTATATTTGGAATCTATAAAAAAGCTTTATTTTGTAATTCTGCGATCAATTCTGAAAAAATACGTGTATTTAACAATTAGATCTTAAGTCTTCTTTCAAAAGATATAACACCATACATTTAGAAGAATGTTAGATGGGACGCGTAGTCGAATAATATTTACTCATATTCAATCGGTTTTATTTTTACTTAATCCTCCAAACCAAAGCGTATACTATTCGAGGGACACAATATTGCCAGCCTTTTCGTTTTCTTCCATACATATTTTTCAAAGTTTTAATCCAATAATTTTTTGTTTTTTTAACCATAAGCTTGGATTCAACTGCAAATTTTTTCCACTTTAATTTTTTTTATAAAAGTTTAATATTGAATATTTTCAATTATAAAAGAATTCAATTTTCTACCTATAAATTCTAGTGGCGCAGTACATTCTATATTTCCAACTTGGTTAAAACCGTGGCCTAACTGGGTTTAAATTGTAGAGAATGGTCCAAATTTGAACCTTTTTATTGAAAATCGTAACTGAATCAGCATTTTGCTTTCAAAATAACAGGGCAACTACTGTACTAAAAATGCTACACTGCAGCTTCTCCTAACCTCTCATTAATATTTTGGTAATCGCTATATTATTTTCGACATTCCTCAGCTTAAAAATAGTCTTATCTTAATTTGTCTGAATATTTAAGATATGCACATTTTTTAATATTAGGCGGTTTATACAATTTTAATTCCCAGTAGCAGACATAAATAAGAATTATCTTGTAGAACATCCTATACTTTATAGACTTTTATATACGCCTAGAGGAATCGGACAGAATATTTTTTAGCATGTTTATGATATGCACCAATGTAAAAAAAAGTAATGTAAATAATGCAAACGTATCACAAGAGAATCGGCGTGTGAAAAGCAGAATTTACGACGTTGAGTCTTTAATACGACAGAGAAAAGGGGTCCTTGATAATATCGAACCACGATGTGTAATCTCAGTCGGTCGTTATAAAACCATAAACCGCCAAACGGCTTTCTTAGTCGCTCTTTAGGATTCAAGCTAAAGGTAAAAAGGTGTTTTTACAGGAGAATTCATTGGTATTTGGCCCAGTCGTATCGCAGTTTGCAGAAAAGTAAAAACCACTCGAATACGTGACGTCACCTCAACTCGATATCTATTATTGCATGCCAAAATGGGCCCCAATGAGTGGTTTTAAATATAATACACTCAAAGCAACCCAAAATCGCTTGGCCAAAAGTCACCTTTCTTCTAAAAAAAATGCACAACCGTTTTTCTAAACTACTCAAAATTTGAGGTTAGGTGACCCTCAATGATGTGGTCAATCATTTTTTCCAAATTCTTTAGCTTCTACCAGGAAATTTGTTTTAACTTCCCATGGCCGAATGTGCTTCAAATGCCACATAACTTTTTTAGTTTTTGTGGACTTTTTTTCGACTACCGAGAACCGCAACCTTATTTTAAAGCCAAAAAAGGCAAACATAAAAAAAATGGGAATGTATTCCATTTTTTTATTTACTTAAAAAACTTTGTTCTTTATTCAATATCGCTTGCATTTAATGCACAGGGGTGTTTGAAAGAAAGATTTATGTTCACTTTCTTATAAACAAGTTATCTCCTTAACAATCGCTGTCTAACCTGGTCATTTATTTATATAATTAGTTTACATAATCAACAAATAATAGGCATAAGAATATACAGACAATTAAAAAAAAGATGTTTTTTACCTTTAAAAGCTCACATTTTAAAATTTATTTATATAATTTGTTTATGAAATTAACCAATAACATCGAAAAACAAATTTTCGTAACCAAGTATGGCCTTATCGATAAAAGAAAGTTGTTTTAATTCCAGCTCCTTAAAATGCATTTCCTATAATCGATTATTACTTAAACAATTAAAAATTGTATCCAAGCATTATATACATTTTTTTATTTTTTCCACTATATTTGTTATTACAATGTAGACAGAAATAAATTTTGGGAAGTCCTGAAAGAGTACAGAGTCAATGGATGGCTCCTACATGCTATACAAACAATATTAGAAGGTAGCAAAGCGAGTGTACGGGTAAATGCGAAATCGAGTGACTGTTTCGATATTATGCAAGAACCTGGACAAGGATGCGTTTTGTCTTCGTGGTTATTTATATTATTCATCGACATGTGTTCAAGAATGGCTCTTTTCGACGAAGAAGGTGTGGATCTCGAAACAGTAAGGGTACGTGGGCTAGCGTTCGCAGATGATAAGGTTTTTACGACAGAGTCATTTGAAGACTTGCAAAGAATGTTGAACAAACTGAATGCAAGCATAAAGAGCATGGGCATAAAAAAATTAATCTAATTAAAATAAAAACTATGGTGTTGAATGGAAAGACTGAAAAAACAATATGCAACATTGTATTAAATGATGAGAGAATTGAACAATTTGATAAGTTCATTTACCTTGTTAGTTTATTCACTAAGGACAGAAAGATAGATGAGGAGTTAGATAGGCACATAAAAGAGGGTAAGAAGGTTGTCGGCAGAGCAGGGCAGGTAGAAGAATTTTGAACACAAATTTTGACGACATGTTGAAATGTCTTCTAGTTAATTGCATGCAACCATAATTATGGCATGCTATTATTGTCTTACCTTATGTTTCGTCGAAGACTTTTTTAATATGCCGTCTTGTCAGCATTTATGTCAAGGCAACAATAATCCCTATCAAACACAATGTAAAAACATGAGTTGCATGCTGTTCAAAGCAGGCATGCGAATGATTAATCCGCACTTCTTTGCCGCCGTGAAATTGAAAATTTCACTATCGTCTGACCGTAAGTATCTAGTAAGTATAATAATCTACACGTAAGTACTGAAAGGTTTAAACGAGCTTACCTACAACGAATAACGTACTCGCATATCCAGTAAAATGAGATAGGTCGTTAAGCTGTCATTAGGTTCGCAACATCATACGGTAATTACGGAAATGTTGGCCTCGTCTTCACCGACAGGAGGTTAAAATGTCCGAGTGACGATGGGCCTGAAGATCGATGGGCTGACGTGTAAAGTCTGAACATGGAGTAAAAAGGCAAGTAAAAAACAAAAAAGAAAATAAAATATAAAGGGTTTCTGAGAATTCCATACTCCGCTTGTTCATTGTATCGGAAGAAAGAGTGATCGATGATTTATTATGACCCCTTACTAATTCTATAATCTGGACGTAATGAAGGTCATTATTGTAATGCTTGTCTTCGACCGAGATGATCGGCGTTGGTCTGAAACCTGTGATCACTCCTGGCAACCCACCCCAAAGCTCGGCCGACGCCGCATGATTGCACGTTTATGTGATTCCTGTTATTTTCAATCATTACTCCCAGCATTGTGGGCCCCTCGCACCACCCAATCAAGGGGTAATGCTGATAATCAAGGGCAAAAGAACGAGTTTAGGCGTTGTCTTTGGCTTTTGCTTTGTTTTGAGTAAGCATGCCTGCTTGCTATATAACAGACTTTACCAGCGGATAAATAGCCATATGGCAAAAACCAGGGCTGTAGTCATTATTCACTCGAATATTAGCCAGCACTTGCCAATCAAATTTGCCCTCTCGGTTGTTAGCCTTTTCTCCATTTCCTGTGTATTTACTGCAGATCATGACTTGGATAATTACTATAGGGAGCATCCTGGTATTGATATCTTTTTTTTTTTCTAAATTATGATTATAGATTTTACGAAGTTGCAGCTGAGAAGGATACTTGCCAATTTTTAATTAAGTTCTAATGTTGTCTGGGTACAACATTCAAAGAAGTGAAAAGAACATCCTGAAAATATTTTTTGGATGCAAATATCAAAAGATGTCATTGCGTTCAAAAAAGTTCCATTGTGTCACAGAATTAACGTTTTTAGAACTGTTCCAGAGAAAATGAACTTCACAAATATTTTTAAAATATTTTTCAGACGAAGCATGGTGGTTGTTTCAGTATCAGTCGTAATAGGCGGGTTCGAGAGATTTTGTTATGATTTGGTACGGAAGGGTTGTGCTTTATTCATGTACATAATTTTTCGGATCATAGCACGCCAAACAAAGGTAAGTAAAAAATGAACCTAGCTAATAAATTTTTTTTAAAGTTAGGGAATTTTATTAAGATTAAGAACTGTCAAAGAGAAAATTTGAAATTTTTTCAATTTTAATTTGAAAGTTTTTAATTCCGTTTCTGAAAGAATTTAGTTTAAAAATGTTACAAGTTGAAGATTCTGGTCTTTAAATATTAATATGGTCAGGGAAAATGAAAAATTGGTCAGCGGAAAAATAGAGAAAATTAAAAATTAAGTTTTGCGGTAACTGGCAAAAATTCTTGTTAGTAATTTATTTTCCTTGTGTTCGTATTTTTTTGCAGTCGCTTCTTACACACGATTACGTTTTTAGTTACAAATTTCATTATTTGTTTGAAACTCCAACAATTTGGTTGAAAAGACATCCTTTTTAAATGAAAATTCAATTTTTGTGTTGACAATTAATCTTTTTGGGTTGAAAATTCAACTCTTTTAGTAGGAAATTTACTTATTTTTTAAAACTCATATTTTGATGCTAGAAAGTTAAATTAAAATCTTTTTTGGTTTAAAGTTCAACCGTTTTCTAAAATTGGTCTTTTTATTTAAAAAGTTCATCCATTTCACTAGAAATTGCATCATTCTTCGATAAAAATGCACTGGTTTGGTTTAAAATTCAAGGGTTTTGTTAACAGTTATTTTTTTGTTTGTTAAAAATTCATCTGTAACATTTAATTAGAATATTTCTTTCTAATTTGAAACTCATATTTTTATGTTTAAAAGTCAAATTGAAATCTTTTCTGAAAAAAATTCATCTATTTTTTTGATAATTTGTTTATTAGATTTAAAAATTTATCTATTTTGTAGAAATGGCATCTTTCTTGGATAAAAATACAAATTTTTGTATAAAAATTCGACAATTTTTTCAAAGAAGTTAACTTTTTTATCAAAAATGCAACTGATTCGTTTAAACATCGTCTTTTTGGATTGAAAGTTCAAGCATAATATTCGCAGAAAATTTACTTCTTGGTCAAAACTTATATTTTGATGTTGAAAAGTCAAAATAAAATCTTTTTCGGATGTAAATTATTTTTTTTTAATTTGTGTTTTTTATTTAAAAATTCATTTATTTTAGTATAAATTTCATCTTTCTTAGATAAAAATTCTACTGCTTGCTTGAAAGATAATCCTCTGTCTCTGTTGCAGTATTTGACCTTCTTTTGAATTTTTATTGAAACATTTTGTTAAGATATCATTTTTTGGTGAAAAATTCGTATTTTAGTGGTTTAATTGTTTAAATATTTTGCTAAATATTAGTTTTTTTGCCAAAAATTTATATTTCATGTTTGAAAACTCAATTTTTGCACGAAACAAGTATATACCGATATTGTGTATAAAACATAAAATAAAATTTTGTATTTTGTGAGTAAATTTCTCCAAACATGTAATATACAGAGACAATATTGTTTGACAATATATTTGTCATAAGAATAAAAATTATAGTAAGACCATATAAGAGCAAAGTTTATATGTGAAGTATTTTGTTGTATAATACACTGAATGAATCTAGTGTTAAAAAAACTTCTTATCATGAAAGATGGGCTTTGTTTATATATATTTTACACATAAGATTGTATTAACTTCAATAATATTTTATTGGTATGAATATACTTTGGACAAAAAACTACAACTTTTAAATTAAAATTAATGAGCCAAAAAAAATGGTTCAACCTTTTGAAATTTTCAGTTCCATTACCTGAAAATTCCTAAACTCTAATAGAATTCTCTGAAACATGTGACTGGATTTTTATGCAGCCGTTCCTGAAATTTCTGTTACAGTTTAGGAGAAATTATAAACAGTTTTTGCATAAAATATTTAAATGAAGCCTTTATATATGATAACTATTTCCATAGAAGCGAAACGCCACGCACACAGAGAAAAATGGATGTTCAAATGTAACATCTAGATGTTCACGATTAACATATTTTATGTTTAAATATAGGACAGCAATCTCGATTTTCAAAGTTAACATCTGTAGATATTAAAAAGTGAGATGTTACGTACTAACAACCAA
>JAAAKG020138381.1:0-12647 GCA_010014905.2 Druon quercuslanigerum
TGAATAGTGAATACGTTTCGAACGGACGACCACGTATATGAATCTATATATAGCTCTAAACTCGCCTACACGGGTATCTGAGTCCTTTGGGCGCTGCGTAGTGGGGGAATGCAAAGAGTGCACGGGATTATACCATGCATTTCATGGTATTATGCCAGGGGCCTGATCCTGGTATTATACCATGGATTCAAGGTATTATACCAGGATTTTCATGGTATAATACCAGGAGAACTTGCATGGTATTATACCTTGCAACTTCATGGTATAATGACGTGTTTTTTCTCTCCGTGCAGTAATCATAAAATCATTTTTCACATCAACCCCTTATCAATCAAGAAAATGTATTATTGTACTTTTTGAAGGTTTATTTTGTAGAAAGAATACAATGAAAAATGATTTTATAGTCAGTGATATTTCCTATTTTTTACTTTTTTGAGGTCTTCTCAACCCCTAAGTAGGGGTAATTTTTTTACATTTTTAAAAAACGAAAAGTGATGCTCACTTTGGTTTTTAATGACGAGTACTTTAAAACCTGTAACATATTTTTATATTTTTTCACCAGGTCGTTAGCTAGGTCCGAAAAAAAGACGAAAAAACAGCCTATTTTGGCGTCACTTTTCGCCGACATTATGAAACATTCAACCCTACAAATTTTCCGACACTGGACAATGTCCAAATTAGAAGATTCTCAAATCTTAACAATTAAAACATAAAGTCTCGCCGGGCTTAAGCAGAGTGGCCACATGTCAGGGATATCAGGGAAATATCAGGGAAATATCAGGGAAGAAAGCTTTGTCAGGGAAGACAGGGAAACGTCAGGGAAAAGAAGTAGTTGTCCGGGAAAATAAAAATTGATATGTTTTAAATTTATTTTAAAAGCACTTCCTAATGTCGGTATAAATACTTTTTTAATGTACATTCTTTAAAAATTATATCTTGTGGCCACCCTGGTAAGGTCGGTGCTAAACCTCGAATTTTAGAGGAGACAAAAAAAGCTGTCCACCTTTAATGCATTTAATTTTTTTTCATATAAAAAAGTACTTTAGAGCTATTACTCATCTCTATCAAGCCATGACAGGAAGATGAAAGAACCAACCATCTCTGGGAAAAAATCTTGTCAAAGGTCGCCAAAAAAATGTGCATACCCAAAAAAATGCTGATTTTGACTCGAGTATATTTTATTTTTTGTTTTTACTGAATTGGCAGATGAATATTTTCATTTTTGAGATTATTACAGAGTTGAAGATAAAACAAATTTAGTTTTCAATATTATATGAATTGTAAGAAGGATAGTATTTTATGTCAAACATTTTTTTGAAATTGAAAAGGTGGACATTTTCGTTTTCAAATTTTTTTGTAGTGAAAGGTGCCCTTTTTTGTTTTTATCATTTTTATTGAGTTCGAAGGTATAAAATGAAATTTTTTTAATTTTTAATTTTTTTCTGAATTGGAAGAGGGACATTTTTTATTTTTATAGAGTTAAAGGGGTTGACATTGTATTTATTTTTTCCTCAATTTAAAGAGGCATTTTTTAGCATTTTGTGCTTTGTGGCTTTGGGGTCCGTAAATGATGACGCCACAAAAGAAAACGACTATTTTATGTTTTTTACCTATTTCAAGTTCACGATGCTTGGATATTTTAAATTGCGCAATTCCGTCACCTCCCACCACGGTCCCTGTACGTTCTCCCCGCGTCTGTGGTTGGCCAATTAAAAAGACGCCCGAAGATCGTAAAGCCTACGTTGTTTTGGATTGAGTATTTTAGCGCGCGTATCGATGCAACAGCGGACAGCCAATGAACGTCACTTGACAAAGTCAACTCAAGATACGTGGTGAAGGTGGGGGCCCCTCCAGCCTTGAAATACGTAAATTTTTACGTTTCGAGGCCCTTGAAATAAGCAAAATTTCACTGTATTTTAATCAGATAAGAGTACTTTATTTATTAAATTATTTAACAATTTTCTAATTCGGCAATAACATGCACTGTCGGGAATTTTAAGTTGTCGGCAAATTTCCCATTTCGGGAATTTTCTTTTTCGAATATTTTCATTTTCGGGAATATTCCAGTGTCGGTTTTTTTAATTTTTATGATTTTTCGTAATTTCATTAAAAGTTAAACATTACATGATAAGAATAATTTAGAAAATGAAATAATACCTAAAAACATGAGAATGTTAAAATTTAGTTTTTTGTTTTTAAATTTTGTTATTAATTTCGATTCTACTATCAATTAATTACTAATGTATTATATTAAGCTGGCTATTAAGCCTATTTTTTTTACTCAAAACAACACCTCCTTTTTAAACAAAACTGTTTTTGCAATAAAATTTTTTCACATGTATGCTTTGTGAGTAGTTCCTCAAGAATGCATACAAAAAACATAGGAAATATTCGAATGCAGATTTATGCTAATTTGATTTACTTTCAGAAGAACGACTTACATGAAAAATATATTTAGGATTTCATAAGTATAAGTAGTAAATAGTTATATTTATAACCTAATACATATAATCAGCACTTTTAATAAGTAAATTCGCTCGCGGTTTCGACTATATTATTTATTATGCAAGGATGATTCTACTGGCATCAGTAGGTAAAGAGGATTTTAGTCAGACGACCGAAAACTACTATTTCGAACTTGACATTATGAAAAATTTTATCACGTGATGCACGAGTTCTTCATGTTTTATCATAGGTTTCAATAATTATTTTTCTTCGCTTATTTCATAATTTGTAAATTAATTAATATCCTATTTTCAAAAATTATTGACACGACTTTCTTCAGAATTCCGCAGGCCTTGAGACTTGACATACGCGTAAAGAAAAAATTCCTCTTGTACGCTGGCAATACGGCTAAAAATACTCGATGTAATCTGCGAAGATCTAATATTTTATCATAATTTATTGAGACATATTATAATGTTCTCTAGTATCCTTGAATAATTTAAGATCCTTTTCTTTGAACTTTTACCAGAAATGTATTCGAACGAATGAAATCATAGAAAATTATAGCTGTAATTAAATAATGAAAAAGTGATCAGTGAAATCTTGAGCTGTTGATCAGTCTAAATGGGATGTGAAGCTTATTTACATTTTTATGTATGTATAATAAAATTAAAACGAGGTTTAATTTACATTCTTATTCATAAATGATACCAAATTATAATATCCATTATGTAATAATTATTTTCAATTATCCTGTCAATATGAACTATTTTCAATCACCACTCTTCCTTTCAGTAATATCCCAGGAAATCTCAGAGATATTATTTATCTGAAGTTGGATAAAAACATTGCAAACTACATATATATACATTGATAACTACAAATATCCGACGATGATTGTAGTTTTCAATTGTTTGCAGCTTGTTTATCCAACTTCAGATAAATATTATATCTGGGATTTGCTAGGATATAACTATTATGTTACATTGAAAATAATTCACACAAAAAAATGCCATATAATATATAATAAGGTAAACATTAAAAATTTGAATTTTGAAAACGCTACCCTATAAATTTTTACACTTTCGGTAAAAAAGTACTGTCATAAAATTTAATTTATGTAACAAAAATTATTTAGGGGTTCCGCTCGGCCATGTTAGGTCTGAATATAAATCTAAAATTACCCCTAAACATTTTTTCCTGGAATAGTATGCGCGGATATCGTCTGAAATGTAATTGACAATGTGAGCCAGTTAATTAATGTTAATCTTGGTGAATTTCTTATGACTGCCTTATTTCCCAAAAATACGTTTTTTAGTCACTTTTTAAATATAAAGTTACTTCAGTGATGTTTGAACTCTATTGAATTATTATTTTTTTTAATTTTATTCAAGCTGAATTTTTTGGAACTCTGTTGTAAATCCATTGAATCTAATAAATATTCTTTCAATTTTCAATTTTTAAATTCACGTTAAAGACTTTTAACTTGACCTGGAATTCTTGTGAATTTTTTTAAATTTAGATTCACTCCCATTTATCTGAATTTAATGAGATTTTTTAATTTGAAGAATTTTATTACCTTAACTAGTATGATGTTTAATTCACTTTAAATTCTTTTTAATTCATTTTGGACTCTTACCAAAATCACTTCAGTTTGGCTAACGTCAATGAAATATTTTAGAATAAATTTGGTTTCTAATTCATTTGAAATTCCCGCCGAATTCTTGTAGATTTATCATAAATTCTTAAAAATCTTTCGAATTGATTCAATTCTGTTCAATTCAATTGGTTTTTTCATTCGCCCTGAAGTCGTCTAAACTCACCTTAAATTCTTAGGTCTTTCATGAAATTCTTGTGAGTTGTCTTGAATTTTCTAACTTTACTTTAAGCCTAATGAATTTAATGAATTTTGTTCATGTTTTTGATTTTTTTTTCAATTCACGAGAATCTTTTAAAAATCCACCCTAAATTTGTGTGCCTTTAATCGAATTCTTTACATTTGTCGTGCATTCCTCTAAATTACTCGAATTTTTTTTAATTCGTTGTTTTATTTTCTTAAATTCACTGTAATTCTATTAAATTTGCCCTGCATTCCATTCTCACGCACTTTACTCAATTAAATTTGATTTTTTTTTGTATTTTCTGGGTATTTCGAAATTCAATATTTTTTCTCTCCCCCGGTATAAATATGATTAATTCATTCATTGGGAAAAATATTTTCCCCACGTTTTATATGAAATCTTGCGCATATTCCTCGGTGAAAATAACGTGTAGGGGTATCACTTGCAAAGTTTAAAAATTAAAAATTGTATTGGGAACCCTAATATTCCATATATGTCATATAAATTTTAGATTTCAATTCCATAGGACGTTTACCTGAAATAGGAAATTTCGTAAGAAAATCTGTAAGTCTCTATTTTAAACTTTTTATAACCGTAAGTTTTTTTTTAATGAGAAAATGTATGTACAATATTTTATATTTTTTCAGAAAGTTGCACTCAAACATAATTTGTTTGGTCCAAAAGAACTGTTTTTATGGACATAAATGTAAATTTGGATGATTCAAACAAATTTTTATTAATTCAACAAAGTGTATGATTGATTCAACAAAATTTTGTTGTTGAATCATACAAATAATTCATCTACTAAAATATTTGGTTAAAACAACCCAAAAATTTAGTTTATTGAACCAATTGTTTTTTTCCGCATAATAAAAATATTCTATGGTTGAAACAAATCTACAAATAAATCTTATCTTACCCCCTAACTTGTTGCTATCTTCACTGGATTTTCACGCACGATACAGTTTAGATAAAACCCTATAAAGTCTTTAATAAATACTAATACACTCAGTGAAAACATTGATTTAATTCAACAAAACAGTTTGTTCAACCTACACTCAGAAAAAAGTTTGCTTGATTCAACCAAAATTTGGTTTGATCACACAAATAAATACATTGCTATATGGTCAATCAAATATTTGGTTTGATCTTATCAAATATGTTGGTTGATCCAACCAAATATTTTGGTTGGATTAAGGCAAAAAGACTTTTTGAGTGGCGTATTCAATTATCCAACTTTTAAAACAGAAGAAATTCAAACAGCCTAGTTCAATTTTTGCGAAGGTTTTGACGTCGGTTTTAGAAATAAATTTCCTCTAAAAGGTTAGTTGAAGATATACTTGCTGCAATATTGCGAGGATAAATAAATCGATGCAGTAGGGTTGTCGACATTTTTAAAATAATGAAATCTATACATTTTGATAATAAGAAACAAGTAAAAAAACGTTTACGATTCTAAATAAATTTTAAATGTCAGATATTATTTTGAAAGTCTACAATGGCAAAAGCTTTCAAGTTTAAATTTTCTATATTGCTAAATTTCAGGAAAGTTATCGATAGGGTAGGAGCTATTGCCAAAAGTAAAAATAAATCAAATAAAGCTAAAATTGCTACATATAATTCTACACTTGCACCCATTACGATGTACGTTAGCGAGACCTTTATTTACCAAGAAAGGATAAGAGTTGAATTAACGCGGTGGGTATGCAATACTTGCACAATGTGTGCGGTAAAACGCTAACGGACAGTCAGCAATGAGAGGAGTCCCAAAGAAAGTGGCATAGAGGAGACACTGTTTGACAAGAATTAAAGACATTTTTTGAAATGATTTTGACATGTTAAGTAAATGAAACGAGAACGATTGACAAAACGAGCATATCTAGGTTAAATAAATAGCAATATAACCATGACGCAGACTGAGGGAAGAATAGTGTGAATGTGTGAATGAGCCCCTAAAAACGAAAAGATATAGAAGCCACAAAAACACAAGACCTTGCATGAGAAAATGTATGGATGTGAAGGAAGCTAACGACTTATTTCAGAACAGAAAAGTGTGGCGACAAATATTTGGCCGTAAATGAATGATGAAGAGTGTTAGTTGATTGAGAGACGCCTAAAACGAAAGACTTTGTATACCAATGGACCAGAGTGGAGAGTTTTACATACTGACTTTGTGAAGCTCTTCGCCTGGAGTGCTTACTAGAGAGATTGATCAGCGACCTGGGTCGGAGCAGTGTTGCAAGAACGTACGCGTTATTTAACTAAACAACACAGGAATTCTAGATTAATCCAAAAATCTATACAGCCTCCACCTAAGCCCCACTTATGAACTGTAAAAAAAATATATTGAATTTTACGTCTCTGTTGGATGTAAATAAAAGGACCCTCCTGTATCGAAGTAAGTTAACGAAAATTTGTAAGAATCCACCTAGCGATGAATTTTGCAATTGAAGCTGTTGTGATATTCCAATTAGGCCGGTAAGTTTTCACACGAAAAAGTGAAATTCATTATGTGAAAGAATAAAATAAAATGTATTAGGGCGACAGGATTCGAACCTAAAATACATGAGGCACTATGGATATTTTTTTGAAGTTTATATATTCCGTAACAAAAATATGTAGTAAGACCAAGAAAAAAAATTCTTATTTGGCAATCTGTTACCGGGAAAATGTTTCTTAGTTTGCATCTAAAAAACAAAAATATGTTTAAAAAATCCAAAAAATCGACGTTTCGGGTAAAAATCAGCATATTTCACGAAAAATCAGTGCACCAGTGCCATCGGTAATAAATCAGCATATTTGCTGACAAACCAGCGCGCCTGGTAACCCTATGATATTTTAATTTTCGACAAAGTGTCGCACGTTTAAACACAATTTTTCCAAAGAAACGTCTATTTTTCGTTTTTAAAAAAAAAAGAAATAATTGAAAAAATTCAAAATCTTTCGATCAAGGACAACAATTTAGTGTGATGAATAACTGATTAAAATTTGGTAGCGAATGGATAAGCCGTTCTTTAGATATCTTGATCACTGTGCGAAAAACATTTTTTTGAGAAAAACGCGATTAAAGTTTTAAATTATGACGCACAAAATAAAAATAAGTTAGAAATTAACGAAAAAACTGTTACAAAATTTATGATTCGATAGCCTATTGAACCATTTTTCAGCACAGCGTACTCTCTTTGATTTTGAAATTTCTTCGATGCAGTTGACAATCATATACTCCTGATCGATAATGTAGTTTCGATTAATATTGATCACTTCTGCAACGGCGAATCCAGAAACTAAATTTGGTGGGGGCGATTTGAAACGTTATGAAGCGACTACTTCGTAATAGCTGCGTGCACGGGTTATATTTGTTGATACTATGTGGAATTAAAGAAACTTTGGTGGGGGCGATCGCTCCTATCGCCCCACCGTGGATCCGCGCTTGCACTTCAGTCTCTAATTGAGGATAAGTTAGCCACGATTTCCTGATCACAAGACACCCTGATTTTAATTTATTTAACTATAATAATACAATCAAAATTACAATTTTGTAAAATGTAAAGATTTTTAGTCTTTATTTCATTATTGTCCCATTCAGTTATTTTACTACTTTGCATTTTTTTAAAGACTTTTTCCATTGATTTCCTCCTTTTCATTTTTGCACGTATTTCAAGTGCAATCGTTAAACATTTTTAATTTGACGGTCACAATTAAGTATCTGAAATAATGTTCTAAAAAAGAGAATTTTAATTTTTAACATAACTTGAACCATTAGAACCTCATAAATTTTTAATTAATGCATTGAAAATGGTACAATTTGAAGTTAAAAGCAATTTTAAAAGTCATAATTTTATACTGATAGCATTTGAAATTCCATTTTTAGATTCTCATTCATGAGAATGTAGTGTAATCATCCAAATTTTCGATTTCTGGTTTATAACGGATCTTTAGGTTTCGCCACTCACAAAATCCAAAAATCATAAAATTATGCCGGTGTCTGTCTGTATGTCTGTATGTATGGTTACTTAAATGTTGTAGCCACGATAACTTTTGAAGGATTTGCCCGATCGAGTCAGCTTTTTATATACTTATTAAGGTTTCCAAAATTAGGTCAAATTAGGAAATTTGATATAAATTCTTTAATAGATATCAAATATATTTAGAAACTTTTTCAACTAAATTTTTTTATTAGACCAAAATTCAAAAAGTTAGATCATTTTGAAAAATTGGCCATTTTTGTTTTTTCTTTAATTGGACCAAAGCCATAGGTGCTTTGAGAACCTTCTTTAAAAACAAATGAAAAGAAAGTGTACGCATTAAAAGTACGAAAACGAGCGCAAAGTGCGAGAGCGTACTCGCGCGCACTAGGAGCGCTCAAACTTGGTGCGAAGCGCCACGCGCCCAGCGCGTAATAAAGGTGTTCCCGCGCAATAGGTAAATTTTTCTCTAGAAATGTTTGAATAACTGCACGATCTTGAATTTAAATAGTAAAAAATTATTACATTTTAAACTGAGTAATATTTTATTGCAACCTTACAAAAGGAAAAATTTCAAATTTTTAAACTGACTTTGATGCTTAATAATTTGTGCTTGAAATCTTCAGTTGCATAACGTTTAATATTTTACAAAATTGAAATTTTCCAAAAAAGGGTGTGCAATGAATCCAAAGCTTTAAAAGTTTCAAACAACAAATTTTTCATTCAGATTCTAACATCAAATTGAAAGCGTTAGTTTATATCAAATTTTATATTGTTTAAAATATGATAATTTCTGATTTTCAATTTTTCATTAGACTATTTTAATTTAATATTATTTGAAATTGAAAAATTCTGAATTCGAAAATGTTAATTGTTGCTCAATTTTTAATTTAAAATGTTCCAAAAGCAGCCATTACAAATTTTAATATAAAATTTAGCAAATTTGACATTTTAATTGTTGAAAATTGCACAATTTCAAATTGAAAGCCTGAATATATATGCATGGGCAATTTCCTAATAAGATTTTATAAGCCTTCAGTTCCTAATTACAAGATATTGAATACTTCTAATCACACATTTGCAAAAGCACCTGAAATTGAAAAATATTTATTTTTGAATGATTTGAAATAATTGCATTTAATTTCGAAAAGTATCAAATTTAGGAAGCCCATTTAATGCCCAATTAAATCAGCCGAAACGGACTAATAAAAAGTCATACCCCAAAAAATGTTACTTCACCAGACCTGAGTTGGTTAATAAGAGAAAAATTTATTAAGAATAGCCTGGGGCAAAAATGTTTTATAGAGAAAGATTGATCTCTTCTTGTGAAACTAACTGTACCGATCGAGGCATTCAAACTTTTTGCTCAGGTGTCTAAGTCAATCATCAAAGCCGGATACTAAATTCGTATTTTAGTGAAAGATCGGAATTTGCAGTGATTGGAAATCTAAAATTTTTTAGATAATTCTGACTGAAACCCCTTTTTCATCATATTATAGATTCACTTCCTGTTCCTGCAATATTACACTTTTATATCGACGTCCTTAAAATCTCCTTATAAATTGTCAGGAAAGGCTCTAATACGACTTGACACATCACTCAGGAAAAGGTCAAATAAAAAAAAAAATTAAGAAATAACGAGGGGAGGATAAAGGAAACAGGAAAAAGTCACTTTAAGCGATAATTTCAAAATGTATACGTTTATCTGGAGGTCAGGACATTCGCTAATGTTTAAATTAGGATTTCATGATAAACATAATTTGCCACTGACGCATCTGAGTATCACCGGTGCATGTACCTGAAAATATGACCTTCATTTTTCCATGCAAGCTGGTATTAACCGTCTTCATAATAGAAAGAATGCCAACAATCTGGAACAAGAAAAATCTATATTGTATCATAGATGTTATTATCCATTAAAAATAAAATTAGCTTTGAGTATCTCTACTTTAAATTTGAAAAGAAATTGTTTGTGTGCAAAAAAATGTATAATGCATAATCATTAATCACCCTTTCTTGATAGTCCGATTAAATTTCTGAAATCGAGTTTGATTAATCTTGATATGAGCTAATATATTGGATAATTAAAATACGGTGTAATGCGGGTACTGATAGTTGGAATTAATGAGAATTGATAAATTAGCAGGTGATTTAAATTTTGCAATTAAACGCCCGTTGACTATTTATTCATTTTGATAAATAGTAAATCTCTTTTTTCGTTTCTTCTTTATGGATGTCTTCTTTTTTGTTTGTTTAATTATGAAGTTTGTCTGAAACCTTGATTCAAGAGATCACGTCATTTTGCCATCATAATCTTGAGATTCTTGAAATTGACTTTAACCAGTTATCTCTAGATTCAACTGGCTCTGTTGCGATTTTACTTTCACCTGATAAATCCCCTTAACCCTTGGCGAGTATAGGTCGGTTGCTAAAATTGTCGTTTATAGCTTATTATACAATATTTACACATCCCACGTGTATGGGACATACCACATGCGGTAATAATGTGCACAAATGTTAAGGGCGTTGTAAATTTTATAAGGGCGTTGAAAAAATATTTCAAAATTAAATACAACAAATTTCAATAACAATAGGTCTAGGCTCGCTAAAAATATTTTTCTGCTATGCTTAGCGAATTTCAGTGAATATGCGTATAGCCCCAATTAAAACCTAAAAATAGTTATAACTTTCAAAATTAAATACTTTTTTATCACACCGCCATCATAAGTGCGATTTTAGATACTGCAAACGATACCTAAAATAACACCTTTTAGGATAGGCCGAAAAATTTTTACTTAGAGCACAGTGTAGTATAAAGTAACTGAGACTGTTATCTGATTGGCTGATGGACATCTATATCTGTACTTTATGGTACGATGAGTGCAGTCATCCCAACTTTGGCATAGACGTACATTTTCGGATTGGGTTGGATTGGAGTGAATTGATTTGTAGTGGATTGGTTGGAAATAAATTGGATTATAATGAATTAAAGGGGAATATATTAAATTGTATTGGAATTGATTGGAATGGATTGGATTATGTTGATTTGGATGAGATTTGATTGGATTGAATTGGAGTAGAATGGAGTAGAGTGGATTGGAATTAATTTGATTAGATTGAATTGGGCCTATTTGAAAACAAAAATAGGTCATTTATTTGTTCAGAAATCAACCAAAGGACAGGGGATGAATTGATCATCAAAAATCGAATGTCGAATTTTTTTACTACACCAGTAGACATATTTGCAGGGTGTCCCGACAAAACCATGTAAGTGCGTATACCAAATTTTATAACAGCAAAACCGTTAATACCTTTTAAGAAAAATATGATCTAAAACATTATTTGTCATAACCATGTAAGTGCCATAAAAAATTTGGTTTCTTTAATTGTTTTTTTAAACTCTTGTCAACATAAAATGTATCAGTGAAATATCAGACATATGATAAGAACCAAATATAAAGCTCTAAAGTAGAAAGTTGCTATTTTGTCAATTTTTAAACACTTTCCGACCAATTATTTTGTCATAAAATCATTGTTAAATTAATAGCGTAAAAACAATTTGAAGATTTTTCCAGAAAAAAATATATTTAAAAATTTTTTCAATAAAATGTTTAGACAATTTGTATTTGTATTTCCCCATTTTTTATTAAACTCAATTGGGAACGTGTTATGAATAAATAATTGCATGGTATGGAATTTGTATTTATACTATATATACATAAAAATTGGATGAAGCAAAAAATTGTCCAATACATAGATTTTGTGTAATTTGTCCGCAGAATCGAATGACGCTACCACACGGAGAAAAATAGTTCGAGAAACTTTAACAATGTCAGTTGGGTAAACTCGGGACATATGAAAACTTTTATAAAGTTTAATTTCTAGTTCGGTAAAACGAAATTCGGTAATACCTCACACACAAACGTGAAAGTGTGAAAAATTAATACTAATGTCCACCGTTCTGTACTTTAATTAATTCTGTACTTGGTTTTGTGAAAAAAAGTAATTAGGATAAATGGTTCGTATTTTTGAGCACTATGAATATCCGCACAGAAAATGTTTGAATTTTGAAAAAGGGTTCTCAAAAATATTGAAAATGCGCTAACTTTTTGAAGTTTTATCCAAAATTGCTGGTTAACGCACTTGACCTTTAGTTTAGGACACTAAAAGAGTTTACCAAATGCCAATCTCATAATTAATTTTTTGCATTTAATAATTTTTTAATAGTTCTGTTTTTGGTCCTAATCGTAAAAAATAGCCTTAAAAACATAAAAAAGTGAGCGCATTTTCAAAATATTTGAGACTATTTTTTCAAGATTAAAAAATCCTATACACTGTTATTTATAGTATTCGGAAACTCGAACAACTTATCCTAATGACTTTTTTCGATAAAATG
>JAAAKG020138382.1:0-35097 GCA_010014905.2 Druon quercuslanigerum
TTTTTTACAAAATTGACCTTCACGAAATATACCAACAATTCAAATTTTAGGCGCTTCTGCGGTAACTTCCGATTCCGATTATATAAAAGTTCGGTGGTGGGAGAAATCTGAGGATCTCTACTCGAAACGATTCGAAACTATTGTCGATTTGTTCTCGAGAAACCCGTGTTCGTGATTGAACACAGCTTTTACTTTTTTGTCATTTAAAAAATAGTGCAAACATCAGGATTTTAAAAAATTTTTTAAACCAAAATCTTAAAAAAAAAAAGAATTGCATTATAAAGAGTCGAATTTTGGAAAATGTTTGTAAATTTGTGAGTTTAGTTCAACCACGATTAATATGAGTTGTATAAAGTCGATTAAAATTAAAAATGAAGTATTCAATATTGAAATTAACGTATTAATTTTATAAATTATACTATGTTGAAAACTAAGTATTTGAGCATTTTAGCGATGAAATTTCTAAAATTTGATTGATTTTAAAAATTAGAAAGTTTCAAATCAAAAATTCTTTTTAACAGTTTACAGAGTTATAATTAAGCGGAAATCTAAGAAGTAAGAAGATTTTCTCTCTCTGCTATGTCAATTGATAGACCTGTAAATGTGAAAAGTTTCCTTGAAACTTTTAAAAACAACATGTTTTAAAGCTATTTTAATGTTTAAGTGATAATTTACGTTTTTGTATAAAATATTTAGAGTTCTACAAAGGGAATAATAAATTAAAAATTTCTTTACTTATTCATTTTTTTATATCATTATATACATATTATTATGCATTGTATGTATTTTTATTTAAAAAATGGAATTTTTTCTTCAAGATAAACCGGAGCCTCAGATGAAGAATCCCAAAAGTTAGATGAGACTTTAGCAAATATTTATTTTTCATACACTTGCAGTTATATTATTAATGAGGAAAATATACCTGTGCTCTACAACTGACGCTTGAATGCAAAGACTTAAGCTAACATATGTTTTTCGTAAAACTTATTAATTTTGTGTCTTTCATTCGACCTCGAAGTACAGTATACGAGACACACATTAAAAAGTACAATTTTGTATTATATTCACGATCGAAACATCTCAATTTGTATTGCTTTTTAAAAAATAAAAAGTTTTAGTTCATGAACTTTATACAGAAATTTTTTAGCTTGAAAGATAAATGATTTAACTTTGAAATATTAATGAAATCAAAACAAATGTTTTCTCCTCTTTAGATTTAATTGGAAATCTTAAAGTAATTTTATAGATTTTTTACAAACTTTAAAATTATTAAACTTTAAAAGAACTTTATAACTTCATGATTTTATTCATCGTCATTACTTATAATATTGGAAAAAGATGTTGAGTGTAGATGTTTAACGATTCGGTTCCTGATTTCCAGGTAAAACTTACTATTGTACCCACAAAACAGATTTATTCTATACGTCAGTATATTTCGTAGGAGTTTTATTTCAGCAAAGCAGAAATATTTCCTGTTTAAAAGAAACTATAAGTGACCGTTTAGTGCACTTGTTAATCAATATTGTTTATAATAATACTAAGTATTGTTGAATGTTCATTTATATCATGGAATTTTCATTGTTACGGACGAAACTGATGATTGCACAGGAAAAATGCATTCTATATATCACGAGGCGCTCATTTATTAAACTTACGTTTGAAATTTGTTGAAGCAAAAAAAAACGTAGGCGTTTAATTTTAATGAAACATTGATTTCATTGATTATTTGGGGAACTACGTGATGAAAAGAGCTTCCAGGCTTCAGTGTACAGCAAAAATCGATTTTGTTCATAAATTTGTATATAACAATTAATCGGATTGCAGAAACTTCATCTAATGGGGTTTCGGCATTTTCAACTTGAATAACAAAAAAAAAAGATCCTTTTTTACAAAATCGGCATCGAAATACCTCTTTAGAATTTTATTAACTTTAATTTAAGAAAAGAAAATATGAAATCAGATACAAATTGTACGCTCTGGATCATTTTGAACCTAAATTTTCTAATTCGCTGCTCTGCGCGCCTTTTTTTTTAAAAGCTGAAGTAAAGAAAACAGATGTTGTAGAATTCCGTTGAAAGATACTTGAGAAGAAAATACACGGAATCTTTTACAGAAATGTAGATGAACATTCCTTGTGAAAAGAGCAAACTTTTGCTTGTCTCAAATCCTCAGGGCTTAATTCGTGCACATGGAATTTTTATTTTCGCGCGCGATGATGGTGTATTTTCCACTTTAGTGTACCACGACAGAATTGTTTGTTAAGAAGTTCCCAGCGACAGGTGCAGAGCGTGTCTTGCGCAAGCCGGGATCAGGTGCTAATCAGAAAAATTGCACCGGATCCCAGCGAAATCGCGGTAAAATTTCAGCCATAACCACGTCTCACGACCATGAGATAGGTGGTTACAGTCTGTGACGGAATTAATACGACGATCTGGCAAAAGTCTCGTACACCCTGAGGACACGGAGCGACCCAAGGACCGATGAGAAGGACGATCAATTTAAAAGAATATTCTTGGTATAATCTTCGCAACTATCTTACAAGGTCTCTATACCTTTCTTTCTTTTCATTCTCCTTGGCTATGATGTTTTTGTCAGCCGGTGCTGAAAATTTGATAACAAACATTGTTCGCTTCTCGAAGTCAAGAAGAACTGTATCAGGCCTCGAGTGTCCAAAAGAAACAATTTTCGAGAATATAAATTTCCAGTATATGTGGCACTTCTCCTTCTCGACAATTGACTCTATTTCTCTAGGAGCGTTTAGCGGAGCGATATTAAGGTTAATGCCGTAAGAGTGACAGAGATGGTATAAATGTAATCTTAGTGCCGCATTGTGCCTTTAGATGTAGGTCGTTTCCGCATTAGTTGGACAATTAGACAGTATGTGTCCTGGATGCTCGGGATGTGCATGGCACGCCCTGCAGCTATCATCGGGAATGTCTTGGTTCAAAATGTAGCGACGATATGTTAAGGACAGTATCTTGACATGCCTCAATAAAACCCTCCGTTCCCGACTTCGATCCGCGTGATTTGAGGAAAGCAGAAGTTAGCTCACACGACATTGACTAATCCTCCACATTTATGTGGAAGATGCTGTGCATCCTCTTATCGAGGATCTTTTCCCGGAAGTTTTTCTCCTGTGCATTCTGAATCCGGGCTTTCAGGAGTGGCCTATTCTCGTCGCTTTAAATTCGGTTCAAACTGGATCTTAATAGCGCCCGAGATAGTGTATTTAAATGGCCGTCGACTACCGAGGCTGACCTTATTACGTAAGATAAGTGTATATTGTAACCGTCAGTTTTTAACTGGATTAACTAAGGCATGTAATGAATTAATTGTCATCGTTATTTGGAATTGAGCTTCTAATGTGTTCCCTGAGGGTTTACATTTTTCTTATACCTTTTTCCGTATTCCTTTACACCCCGGCCCCCACACACACAGTTACTTGGAGTAGGGAGAGAGGCATACAGTTAAATGTGGGTTCCGAGTCAGCATGAGCAACAGCTTTAAAAACTTTGAGAACCTTATTCTCTGGAACTATCGGTCCCACGACTTTTCGAAGATAAGAAACTCCTAATAGATTTATTGCTTTCACGATGATTCATTATGATCAAAAGAGAATTTTTCGGATTCCAATCGTGTACAAAAAACTACGAGCTTTGCTGACGTTTTGTGAACATTGCAGTTCACTTCTTTAAGGCTGACCGGAAACTGAGGTACTAGGTCATGTTGCTCTTACGTATACTTGTGGGGACGTATACCGAATACACACACCGTGGGGACTGGTCGAACCTCATTGCCCAATCAAGTCTTTTTTTAATAAATCCGGGAGGATGGAAAGCCAAATTGGACTGGTGTTGTATTCATTGTCCCTATTGATGTTATCAGGTTGTTTTAAGATTTCGATTGCTTTTCTATGTTTTTTTTAAAATTATTGTGAGTTTTTGCGATGACAGTTGTTTTTTCAAATAAAATGTTATGTTCTTTTTCGATATGATGTTCAGCGAGTGCTGATTGTGTGAAATGTTTTAGCCTGACTTTACTCTCATGCTCCTTTATACGTTGACACACCGCTCTCCTGGTTTCTCCAATATAGATTTTGCCACAAGAAAAAAAAATTTATATACTCCCGGATCACTGAGGGGTGCCTTTTGCCTTTATGGTTATATAGTAGTTGTCCTATTTTCGCAGGTGGTTTAAAAATGTTTTGGATGTTGTGTTTGTTGAGAATTCTTCCTATTTGTTCTCTGACACCTTGCATGTAGGGTAGGATGGTCGTCGTTTTTCTCTCTCTTTCTTTAGTAGGTTGTGTTGACTTGCTTTTTTGAGTGTCTTTTCTAATTGCTATATCGATGTGTTTGTTTTTGTAATCGTTCTGTATTAACGTACTGTTTAACGTTTTGCAATTCCTTGCGTATGTTTTCTTTATCTGTTATGAAGACAGCCCTGTATACAAGGGAGTTGATGACCGATTGTTTTTGAGATGGGTGGTGGTGGGAAGAGGCATAAGGTATCTGTTTGAATAAGTGGGTTTTCTGTAAACTTCATGTCCTAATTCGTTATCAGATCTTTTGTAAACTAATACGACCAAGAAAGGTAGTTTTCCGTTTTGTTAAATTTCCATGATGAACTGGGTATTAGGATGTAATCAATTGATGCAGTCAAAAATCTTATTTAGTTCATCTAGTCCATGTCGCCAGATGACAAAGGTGTCGTCCACGTAACGGAAACAGAATTTCGGTTTAAGCTTGGATTTGTTGAGGATTTTAATTTCCAAATGTTCCATCAAGATGTTGGTTATTACAGGTGTGATTGGGGATCCCATTGCTGCTCCTGAGGTTTGTTCGTAGAATTGGTTATTTAATGAGAAGTAAGTATTGTAAAAGATTTAATAATATCAATTGCATCAGAGATTGATACTTTCGTATAGAGAGATGCTATATCAAAACGCATTATGATATCTTCGAGTTCAATGTAAAACTGTTGTATCTTTTTGATAAAGTTAAATAAGTTTTTGACTTGAGTGATGGAGTTTATGTAAAAGGGTTTAGTTATGTGGCGAGAAAGCGTGCTAGGTTCTAAGTTGGTAAGTTTATTGCGCTGACGATCAGTCTGAGCGGAATGTTATTTTTGTGAATTTTTGGAGCACGTAAAGTCTTGGAGAGATGAGATTAGTAGGTATTATTTTAGATATTGTTTGGCTGTCCAGTATAAATTCTTTGAAAAGGGTTTTTGTTTTACTGACCATTGTTTTTTTTGGGGTCCTTTTTAATTTTTTTGTATGTGACGTCAGTTAGAAGGTCCATTATTCTGTTGTTATAGTCTTCTTTATTCATTATTACTGTTGTATTGTCTCTGTCTACGGGTAATATTAGGATGTCTTCGTTCCGATTGAGTTGTTTAATTGTGATTTTTCTTGTTTTGATAAGCTTGAAGAGGGAACTTGAGCTTGGCGTAGAATTTTGGCCGACTACGTCTTACGTCGTTCGCTTTTTCTTGTGAAAGGTTATATATTGTGGATTTCAAATTGCTGATGATTTGTTTTTTCGGGATTGTGGAAGGAGCTACTGCAAAATTATGTTTTTTAGATAAGGCTGAAATCATTTCATTGCTGAGACGATGGTCAGAGATCTTATTTACTATGTCAGTTAGTGGTGTTTGCCTTACTAGAAGTACTTTAACAAATTTAATTTTTTGTTTTTGAGCTTGAAGATCCTTGATCCATTAGGATTGGTCAAATGATTTGTCGTCCAATGTAGACAAAATGTCAAATTTGAGGATTTTAGGAAAAGGTGAAGTTTTAATACTTTTTTGGACGTAGTGTGTAAGAGAAACTTGGTGTGTTGTATTCTTTTTTTTAAGAGAAGCAAATTGGTTTTATGCAAAATTGATTTGGATTTTGATGTTCCCAAATTATTTTTCAGTTGTAAGAATTTTGGGATGATTTTGTTGTCCGTGCATCGTTTCAAAAAAGCTAAAGATGTTAATAGCTCACCTTTAGAAGTCCTGAGCTTACTAAGGGAGTTGGTTTTAGCAAGAATACTCTCCCCGTAGAGTTCTTCAATTATAGAGCAAATGCTTTCACGATGATTCATTAAGATCAAAAGAAATTTTTAAAAGTTCCAATCGTGTAAAAAAAACTACGAATTTTTCCGACGTTTCAGTGATCCGGGAGTATATAAAATCCCTTGTTCTTGTAGCAAAGTCTATATTGGAGAAACCGGGAGAGCGGTGAGCGAACGTATAAAGAAACATGATGGTAAAGTCAGGGCTAGACCAAGAAAATATAGAGAAGCAATCGAAATCTTAAAATATGTAGATTTATAGAATTTAATGACAGTTTCTTTGATATACTCTGAAACGTATGGTAGTTGAAATTATCTGTGAAGGACAGAGTTCTTAGTATATGTGGGATATTTCAGATACTTCTGAGAAACTTATTTTGTATCATTTGAATGTGAATATTACTTTTTGACGCGCCTCTCCATATTTGCACATGCTTAAGTTATGATTGGACGAATAAATATTTTGTAGATTAGGAGTCCATATTCGGGTCTTAGACATTTTACGGAATTGTTCCATTCTATTGGTTTGATAAACATTTTGAGTGGATCAGTTTTAGCTGCTCTTCTGACTGAGAAAAGAATTGAACCTGCATTTGCTACGTTTTTTTTATTCTCCAGAGTTTAGCTTAAGCCTGGGTCACTTCAAGAGCTCGGTTAAGTAGTTTTAAAAATTTTGAAACGGACCAGGAGGAAGTGAATAACGCGCTGTCACCTACACATAATCCAATTGAAACTTTGGGGACATCAGTGATGTAATTTACGTAAATAATAAAGAATAACGGTCCTAGTATGCTGCCTTGCGGCACACCAAGTTCGATTTGTTTCTCTTTTAAAAGTGCTCTGGCCTATTTTTACTGAGAATTTTCTATCAGAAAGATACGATCTTATAAAGAGGATGAAACCTCTCAGTAAATGGTAACTTATTAGTTTTCTGAGCAGTCCTACATGCCAAATACTGTGAAAAGCTTTTTCTACATCGAGGACAGCAGCTCCGGTATGTTTTCGATTGAAATTTAAGCTAATAGCTTTGGTTAGCTTGAGCATCATGGGCTGCGTATTGTTTTGGTGTAGGGATGCTATTTTCTTCGAGGTGAAAGGTTACGCGAGTGAGTATTATTTTTTCAAAAGTTTTGCTCATTGCATTAGGCATTGTAATGGGCCTATACCTGATTATATGATATGGATCCTCGCCTATTTTGTAAAAAACTAAAATGCGAGCTATTTTTCATGAGTTAGGGAAGTAGCTTAGTTGAATACAGGCAATAAAGATATTGGTGAGATGATTGTGACACGAAATCGGAAGTTTTTTGAGGACTTAGTTTGAAATTGAATCAGGACCAGGAATATTGTCATTTTTAGTGGATTTGATTTGTTTTGTCAGTGCCATATGATTTATTTTCTTGAAATTATCGGTACTAGGTATTTTAAGAAAGTCGTAGACAATTTGTTCACATTCCGCAACGTACTGAGAGTCAGATGACTCGTCATGTGGAGCGAAGTTACTTTCATAATTTGCCGCTAGGAGATTTGCTTTATCGGTAGGAGAGAGCGCGAACATTTGGTATGGATTTTTGAGAGGGGGAATATTAGTTCGCGGTTTCCTTAGGGCTTTCTTCATACGATATATAGAGTTATCCTTAATTTGAAGTTTACCGACTTCTTTATTCCAGTTTTGGCATCACTGCTCTTGAAATTTAATTGCTATAGTTTTTCGAAGGTAATTAATGATGTTTTGAAGAATACAGTTTTTAGTTTTTTTAAGTCTTACTCCTATTTTTCGGCAGTGTCGTTGTTCTTGAGCTCTCTCACCCCATTGCTCTCCCACGCTTACATAACAACGTATGAGTGGGAGTTGATGGAGTCTGCACTCTAGTTACTCTCCTGTGTTTCTCTCCTATGTTTAGGGTAGCCCTGTAACTATATGTATATGTATATAATAAATTAATTTTTACAATTCTTGCAGAGAGAGGATTATTTCATCTCATTCGTCTAAAGCGTGCTAGCCGAATCCATCCGGTCTTACCAGGACCTACAGAACCTGTTCAACCCACAAGACCACCGCTTGTGGCTTATGGCATGGTTGTAATTAAAGGAGTTACTGGTAAAATTGGCTATGCATTTGTGGTAAGCCCTTTTTGCGTAGTAACGCGTGCTCGCATCTTTGATAACACATCCCTTGTGGGACGCACAGTTGAATTTCAATTGCAATGGTCAGCAGGATATGAAAGACTCCCAATAAGAAATATTTTGCACCCATCCTGTGCAGACATAAGTAATTGCTCACCCAATGTTGCCGTGGTTAAGGTTTCGAGTCCAGGAATTCATGTGAGGCGAACAAGTGTAAATAATTATTTTCACGAATTGTTTACTGAGGAGGAAATTGCATGGGCATCTCTGAGAGTGGTTTAAATTGATCTCTTTTCACATGCACCCTTTCGTTACCTTTAAAATTAACATTTTTCAACTCCTGGAAGTGCTACGGTGCAACGATTTGATCTAATTGTATATAATAAAAAGCATATAAAAGAATTGATATTTTAAATGAAAATACACATCTTCCAAATATTGCACTGGCTTTCATGTTATTCATTAACATCTCAGCCTTTCATACTCCCTTTCATACTCCCACTTTTTCCAATCACTGCGATATTAACTTAATTGTCAAAATACGAAAATTTTAAAAGAGCTGAACCAATATCGCGTCAATAAAAATGTTTTTAGTCCATATTTGCATAAAACTTGGTTACGTATTCAAGGCATACACAAGATTGAAGGAGAAGGGACACCAAAATTGGTTACAGAATCGCTAATACAATAACTTCAACAATTTATTGTTGAATACTTATCATAACTATTTCTTAAACTTTATACAAAGCGTGCGAATTATAATAATTCACAAGAAGGCCAACCAAGTAAAAAGAAGTTTATTGACTTATTACGCTATTTTTGACGAGAAAATATTCATAATTTTGACTAATTCTACCTATTTTTTAATGCTTCAAAAACAGAGATAAATAAAATTGTTTTGTTTAATTATTAAAACAATCTAGTTATAAGAGAAACACGAAAACCAATCCTGTCAATCAAAAAATTAGAAATTTTTAAGAAACAAATGTCAGAAATATTGTGATTAAATATGAAAATTTGCGTATTAAAGGAAAATACTAAACCTAATCAACATTGGTTTAGTTAGTTTTTATATTAAAAACTAATACATATTTTTGCATAAATATTTTTCAAACTCCACAGAAAAAGGTAGACATATTTTTTTAAAATAACAATACCTTTTTTATATGGAATACAGGATAGGTAATGAATAAGAAAATTACCCGACAAAAAGCTATTTGGTTAAAAAAACCTTTTTTGAGGAGTGATAATTATGGTGGGACGATATTACATCATTTTTGAAAATCGAAAATGTGTAAAATTACAAAATGTGTAACTGGCACAAATGCAGAAAGTGACGAAGTTTAAATCTCAATAAATATATATATGAAACGAAATCAGCTAAATACACGAAACTTTCAAAAAATGTAAAAATGATAGTACCACGAATAATCATTGTATCTTTTCTGTTACAATGTACATACATATTCTTTATGTATATATTATGTATTTAATAATGTATAAATACAATTATATACTAATTGTATCATATGAATATAATCAGGTATCAATACGCCTCAAGAGTTGGAATATCTGAAAATTAATATTTTTAACTTATTACACTAAGATACCCCAAATTTAATAATCTGAAAAAATGAAAATAATAGGTCTGGGTGAAAATTCTGTGGTAAAAAATCTGAGATGAATCTTCTGTTTTATGACACACAAAACATAAAAACAAACTTTTAAAATTTGTTTGAATGTGTATGCATACTTATTACTTACCCGGTTATACCTTTTATGAAATTTTAAAAATTTGTTTCGAAGTCAGCAATTAAAAATCAATTGAATCAATCAAACATCGGATTTAGAAGGAACCTAAAGTAGGAGCAAAGAAAAAGATCGAATAAAAATAAAGTATTAAGATTAATTATAAATATGTTTAAAATTGCATTAATGTTTTCAGGTAAAAAGTAAAAATAAAAGTACCTAGATTAAAAGTAAAGTTTCTCAACAAAAATAAACTTTTTTCTTAAGTTGTTAGCCTTCTCGTGAAGTACATTACTATTTTCACGTATTTGCTGTATTTGAAGAAATAATGATATGCATAATGTACATATATTTTTATCATTAGATAGATTTTGATTTCTTATTCGTGTCATTGTTTTCGAGTGCAGTCTTTTTAGCATTCAACCTTGAATAGTTTAACCTAATTTGTTAAGTAAGCTAGAAAAAAAATAATTTTAAAAAACACACAATATGTATATTTGAAAAACTTCGTACTTTTTTGTTTAAAATTGCTTTTCTAATGTATCTTCATCAATTGAAAAATCTTGGATGTGGTTATTATTCACGAAAATAACAAAATTATGAACATTCAAGCGGAAATATAAATACTAATAATACAAATGCGGGTCCAAATAAAAGGATAAGAAAAGTAATTCAAAAAATACAAAAGAATACAAAAATTAAAATGTCTACTACAAAAAGTTGTAAAATATTTATTTATAGAGGTTTTGTATTCAGGGCCCAAAATAATTTAATTTAATTAATTTATAATCGACTAAAAATGTTGTACATTATCGTCAACTTAGTGAATTGGTGTATCCGGTAAAAAATTATATAATTTCTTTTCAGAAAAATTGGATGTTTTTAGCAATGTTTTTATTAATATTTAAAGATAAAAAATCTGCCCGTTGTGCAGGCACATTCTCATCGCGCGCTACGCGCGTAGCTCGCTTTCCTCGCAAGTTGGAGCGCGCCTAGGGCGTGAGGGTGTTGGTTCTCGCGCTTTGCGCTCGGTCTTTGTATATTCCACACACTTGTGCACAGACTTTTTAAAACTAAAAGTCAAAGCATCGACAACAGTAATTTGGTAATTGTGAATTCTCTTTTGTTAAAGCTCCTTCGGCTTTAACGATCTCATTCTCATCACGTATCTCGTGTTTCGCACTCGAATCTGTCCCTTAAATTGTATGTTATTATTATTATTACACCATTAAGACGTTTCCCTTTCAGTTTAGGCGTGACTCATTCGGTGGGGAGGGAACATTTGACAAAAATTAGAAAGATAAAATTTTTTTGAACTTCTCGAATGAGAATGTAAAATTGAATTAATTTCTCACGAATCATTTTTTGATAGTTATCTTATTGGTTTTAATCGTAAAAAATAGCATTAAAAAAATTTAAAACTAAATTTTTTGAAACCCCGCACACGAAACGAAAAAAAAATTAATAGACAAAAGTTGTGATGAGAATGTGCCCATGCAGCGCAGCGGGGAGATTTTTTGGGCTGTCAATGACGTTTTTTACAATTAAAGGGAAAACTACGCATTCTATCAAACAGTGATTGAAAACAAATTTGTAGGTCTTTTTCAAATGCAAAATTTTCTTCGAATCATCTTTTACCGTATTTTTCATAGTTGGGCCGAAAAAGTGTAATTTTTTAATTTTCCATTATTTTTTATGCCATAAAAATCCGAATTTTCGATTTTTCAAGAAAATTCGAAAAATTTTTATGATAATTTTGTAGGGCATTGAAAAAGCAAAATTTTTCTTTTGTTAAATTTTTTCATATCGTGCGTTACTTGGCTTAAAATATTCATTTTCGTGCGTTTTTTCGAATTTTGTAAATGCTATAACTCTGGTAATTTTTGTTTTCTTAAAAAAAATAATTAGGATAAATTGTTCCAATTTTTGAATACTATAAATATCCGTACAGAGCTCTTTTGAATTTTGACAAATGTGACCTCAAAAATTTTCAAAATGTGCTCACTTTTTGAATTTTTTTCCAAAATGGCTGGCTAACACACTTGACCCTTAGTTTAGAACACTAAAAGAGTGTACCAAAGGGCAATGTAATAGAATACTTTTTTTAAAAGTAATTGTGAAAACAGCAGACAGACATACAGACATACAGATATACACATTCGTAAAAACCTGTTTTTCGGATTCAGAGGGTCTCAAAACGTGGACATTTGACAAACACTGGGAGATGGGATCAAATTTTACACAAATCTAATGCATTCTCTGGTGAGAATGTAAAAATCGAAAATAATTTCAGACTCAGATATAAAATAAGATAAATCAGAATAATTTAAAACTTTAAGATTATCATAACATTAAAAATTGCTCGTTACAGATAAAAAACATCCAAGTTTAACACCACGTTTCTGACAAGAAAGGATGTGACTTCTTAGAGAACAAATAATTTTACAAACGAAGGGCATCATTGTTTATCTTGATATAAAAATTAATAATCTAACTTTCCCATTCAAACTGTTTAATGTTTATCGTGACGATAGGGTTGATAGGAGATAGCGTGGGCATAATACAAGCTGCTAAGTCCACGTTTATTAATAAAAATGACAACATAATCTGTACCATAAATGCATTGCCTAAATTGGGATAGGTGTCTTCTTTCCAAGATTTTTCGATGCTCTAAACGCCTCTGCTGATGATTCAGACAATTAAAATGCTAATAGTAATTGGCGATTTCAATCATTCTAAACTAATTAAATTTGTAAATTTTGGAATTAAATATTGAAAATAGTTTACACTCTATATAATATTTTTATGGATATCCATAAATTGAAACAATATAAAATTTAAAATAACAAACGGAGAAAAATGGAACAACCTTCTATATTATCAAGGTTCAGGATACTTGAAAGCGATCATCTCAGAGAGTCGACTTGATCAACTCGGATGGTTGACTTAATCTTGAGATATCGAAATATATTAAGAAATACACATCTAACGAAAAAAGTATCCTCAATAAAAAAAAACTTAAAAATTTCAAATAGAAACCTACATTTTTTATTGCAGATTCAAATTTAACATTTAAAAAATACGTAAGTTTTATTTAAAAAGTTTTTTTTTCGATTTGCGCTACGTGGTGCTGCATTAGCGAAAAATGGCATTCTTTACTGTTCTAGAAATGCGCTTGCAAACAAAAAATAAAAAAGACGTGTCAATGAATTAGCTACTTTTAAAGCTACCAAGGATCAACTACGACTAGGTGGACGTAGTAGTTGCCTGTTCCTTGAAGGTGCTGTTTTTAATAAGACCCCTTACCTCTCACTATCGGGATGCTTGTTTTCTGTGATTGCCTTTGCATCTTACAATTGAGAAACTTATTTTCTATGAAAGTTTAAAATTAAATTCTCAAAATGGGGTTATCCCACTTCAGTGCACTTGTTAATCCGAGCTTCGAAAGTTTGCACGCAACTTCAGAGACTGTCTGGTGTTATTTGGTTACAAGCAGTCCTGATTCGCCGTTTCATGTTTTGCTGAGTTGTGGGCATTTCTTGATAAGCTAGATTTTTTAAGTATCTCCACAAAAGGAAATCTGGCGACTTAAGGTCTGGTGATTTGGAAGGCTAATTTACTGGATACTTCCAGGCTTAGCTCTTCAATCTTTGTTGGAAGTTCATTTTTCAAGAAGTTACTGAATTCATCACCGTTTAAAGTAGCATCAATCAAATGCGGAAGGTTAAATTGTTCTCCGATTACTCTACAACAAACGTTCACGGGCCAAGGACGCTGACGCTCAACTTCGTGCAACTAGTGTGGGTTTTTCACAATGTAATAATGCACACTTTGTCACTCAACGGTACCGTGGTTTGTGAAAGATGACTGGCCTGAGAAAAATGCTAGAAAAAAATTTGGGTTCCATGTATCTCCTAAAGCGCCAATGAAAAAATATCACTTGCTTATGAAAATTATTATCAAGAATTACATGCAGCAGTGAAATATTTAAGAGGTGATATTATTACGTTTTAATACCTTGAAAAACCTGCTTTAAGACATTAGAGCCACAGCTTAGTTGTGGAGTACTAATATGGGGGCCATGAGCAACTGCGACTAATATCGCGATTTAATTGTTAAAGATAGTAAAAACTTTTTGATGATTCTTTTTTTTTTTTTGCTTGTGTACTTTCATTAGTGGTGAATTTGTTGACAAACAAATTATCGCCGAAAGCATGTTCAAAATCTATCAGGCGGCTGTAATAAAGACTACAGAGAAATGGTTTCTACAAGAAAATAAAAATTAGATACCTTAGTAAGACAACGACTCAAAACACCGCAGCCACATGTGCAGCCAATGGCAAGAGGAAAATATAATCACGTTCTTGAACTAAACCTCACAATCCCCAGATGCAAATTCCATAGAAAATGTGTGGTCTACAATAAAGAAGAAACGTCGGAAAAGCGTATCTTTGACACCAAACAACTGATTCGACACCTGCGTGACATTTCAAGACCCTTACCCTAGACTATGGCCAAAAGTTTGGTTGAAAGTATGCCCTGACGCTGCCAAGCTATAATCGACAATCATCGGGATTGAATGCCATATTAGGTATTTATGGAGAATCTGAATCATCAATAAAAATTATAGGTGTCCATCTATAATTTCTAAGGTACCTCTTCCCCCCCCCCCTTCCGGCCCAAGAGGGTGGGTTGTGGTGTACATTTTTACAGGTTCACTTTTCCCACTCGAAAATAAACCGTTTTATTAGGGATCTTTTTTTCGTTATGGCAGTGTTTGACAGTGCCGCTTTACCAGAAAAGTTACTTTTTTATTAACGGAAATAGTAACGCGTTATTTTCTAAAAAGAGTAGCGGTAACGCGTTTATATTTTCTGGTAACAGTAATGCAATGTAACTCACATTTCCGGTCGTTACTTCATAAACTGTTTTAATACGTTTAGCATTACATTTTAATGTTTCAATATCTTAAAATATTATTCATCCAGTACGATACGGGATTACCAAGCAGTGCATCTGTTTAGCGCCTGTACAGTAGGGTGGTCCAAGAAAAATATAATATTTTGTTGTTTGAATCCAAGTTGTTGAATCCAATCTGGACAAGCATGAAGACGAGAAGTTCTTCCCACTTATCTGTTGGGCATTTCAAAGAAGCCAATGCGCCCACTGCCTCGGTGAAAGCTTTCAACAAAGAGAAAAGCTCTGATAAAGCTCTCTAAGAATGAGAAGAAACCCAGGGCTGTGCACGGACTCAAAGTCATCCGCGACCGCGGAAGGAAGAAGATCTCGTTGAAATCTTCAGCAATGGGAGATTTGTTATTTTAAATCTACTATACGATTGTAACAAGATATTGTCTATACGGTACTTACGACACAAACTTGAGTTACCTGATGTATGCCTGTAGCTTTAGAATGCGCATCATGTCTTTTAGATTACACTATTCGGTCAGCAGTGTAGATTCCGCATCCTCAATACCTGAAGGCTGTGAACTGTCGATCTTCTATCTGTAATAGTTCGATCTTTATTTCTAAACCCGTCCTACATAAATGGATGGATCGAAATTCCCTTCGGGAGGACCCTCGAGGGTCCCCGGAACTTCTTTCCTGTCCATAAAAAGTGACCTTTTGTCCCTTCCATCTCGAACTTGGCCTTTTTTGGACCCAGTGCCTCAAGACTTTATTTAATGAGGTATTATGAACAACACTATACCACAGTTTCAGAGTGAAGTCCCTAATTTAGAGAACTGAACGGAATAGTGCTAACGGACTACAAGAAGTGAAAATTAAGGAAATTTAAATTAAGGAAATTTAAAACAATCGAACAAAAAAATTCCAATTGCAATCTGAAAAAATCCCTGTTAAAACAAAAATTTCACACAAAATAAAAAAGAGGAAAGAAAAATGAGAAGGCAACCAACCACATTCCCTTCCTTATTTTTTTCTTTCTTTCGTCTTTTTTATTGTTAATATTAGAAAATCACAAGAAAAGAACATTGAAAATAAAAAATAAGAAATAAAATGACATTACCAACGTTTCGACACTCGTACGGCACCCGTTGGTCGTTGGATTCTTGTTTTTGCAGGACTTTTCATCTACAGGATGTGATCCTAGAAGAACAAACTTTTGCATTTGGTTCGCGATGGACTGAGCCTGATTCTGGCAAGCCGAGATTTTGTTGACTTCGCTAAGAAATAAAACTCTCATACCTCCAAGGAGTGCATAGTCTGAGCATCCACTGAGAACATTTCAAAGTGTCTATGGCTTTTGCTATTACGCTCGGCAGTTTGAGAAACCTGTTTGACAGACCGATCGACAGCTCTTCTCTACGTATAATGCCATAAAATTCACTATGAAGGGGCTTGTCAGCATGCTCTCTTAGTAGAAGTACGTTTTATGCTTCATTTACACGGCTTTTGAGCACTAAAGGCGTTTGTAATGCTAGACCATGTGTAGTGTCGCTAGCATAAAATGGCAGAACAAGCTATCAGTGGCATGGTATAGAAAACGCCGCAGACTTTAGGTCTGCATATTGATTTACGATTTGCATATGAGAATATGTGCTATTAGGAACTGAGCTGGCTGTAGATAGAACCGTTCTTTGATGAACACACTCTAAGCTTAGCAAACATCTATCACCTTTATTTCGTGGAAAGTATATACGATTTATGGAAGATCTAGGATGGTGACTTCGAAGGATTGTCATCATCTTGCGTATGATACGGTGAAGTTTCTTCAACTCTTCGATATTTCATTTTACTGCACCAAACGTGTAGAGTAGTGTAGGAAAGGCCAAAATATTCATCGCCTGCATCTTAATCTGCCCAGATAATTCGGAAGCCCACATTTTATGAGGATTTGGCGATACCTTTTTTCAATGGCCGTTTTTAATACACGCACATCCTAGGTTTTCGCTGGTGGTATTCCAAGATAGGCATATGTTTCTCCATAACCTATATATTGAATGCTATTTTTATCTATGCGTTGAGGATCTTGATCGTCACGCGATGATGTATTTTTTAGTCTTCCTTTGTGTAGATGGACGAAGGGACACTTGTTCCCTCCAAAGCTCATGCCAGTTACTTTAGAGTACCTATAAACCGTCGCTACAAGGATTTTAATTTACCCTTTTGAAGAAGAAAAAACTTTAAGGTCGTCCATGAATAAAAGCTGGTTGGCCTTAAATTCTCTTATGTTCAGCAGTCCAGATAAATATCCAGAGCTTTAGCCCCGAAGTATTATAAATAGAGGCTAAATGATGATGCAGAAAAATATCGGACTTAGAGAGTCTCCTGGGAAGACCCCATTTTATATATGACCTAGCTGGTAGTTATTTGTCTTTATCCAGATGTTATGAAAAATCTTGTACGCCACAAGAGCATCATCTCTTTCATATATCTCACTATTTTCAGATGCACCTCCAGGTCAATCCAAGCCATGGACAAATTAAGCTTTTCGTGATGGACTGAGCCTGACCCTGGCAAGCCGAGATTTTGTTGACTTGGCAAAGAAATGAAGCTCTCATACCTCCAAGGCCGCCGATTGCCAGCATCAGGAGGTGAATCTTATGGCTTATGGACCACCCAATTCAGATTCCAGAGGTCAACATTTTCAGGGAGAGTAGTATTGGCTTCAGCTAATTTGTCCATCCCGAGAAAGACTTTTTAGTGGATTTATGATCTTCTCGTTCTCATGTTGGCATTATCGTCTATCTGGAAACGTAGTCTTGCTCAAACGGGTGGTATTTTCGCTGAAGTATATTGGTTTTGTTCTTGAGAAAGAGCTTTATATTCTTCTTTAGGTAAAAAGGGTATCCGATATCTTAAATACTGAGGAGTTTAATGAGCATATTCTGGGTGCATATTGACCTAAACTTAATGTTTGCTCTGCAAGTATCCTCTTCTCGCCGGTGATTTCCCTTGCTAACGTTCATCGTAAGTTGATCCGACCATTTAAAACAAAGTTCTTGCGTTTTTCCGGGGTCGTTCCTTGGTCGCACCGTCGGTTCGGTCCTATTTCCACTCCCAACTGAACTATGGCCTTTATCCGAGAGAGACCGATTGCTGTTGGCACTGCGCGATGTTGGAGACGTACCGACATAATTCCCCCACCTTCCTTAAAATCCTGGCTATGCCACTGGTGTCATATATTGACAGACTGTTAGTTCCAAACACTGTCACTATGCCAGATTAGCTTCATAACTGGCCACTGAACGACGCACAATATATTTTATTATCGGATTGTAGCTTAAATATACAAAACTCTACCTCGCACCGAACCACCATGAGACTTTCCCCTATACGAGATAAAAAATCAGAGCACGAACACTTAACTTCCACGACAATTGTAAATTTTAATCTAAAACAATTAGGTCCGTGAAATCTTCATTTATCTGCAATTAGGATCCGAACTGGTATAATTATAAAGCTTCTCGCACTCTGAATCATGAAGAAAACAACTAAAATCCGACGCTGCACAAAAATTAAGAAGTGACCTGGATACGGATCCTGTATAGGAAGAGAATATTTTTACAATATAAAAAAAATCAATATTAAAAAAATATTGATTCTAGATCAGTAGACAGAAACGAATTAGCATCAAAATTAATAATACATATACCTGGTCATAAACCTCAATATCACAAATAAATATAACTTTCACGTTTAAAAAATTGAATCTTACAAGTATGTATAAGAAATGACATTTGAATAAAACATTTAGGAGTTGCGGAGAAAATATTTTCGTCTCTCCTTAGTTAAGTGGGTAAAAGCGTCAGACCGGAAGTCGAAAAACTTGGATTCAGGTTCGAGCGAAGCAAGAGAGTATTTTTTTCACATTTAAAAAAAATCAATATTGAAATAATATTGATTCTAGACCAGTAGAAAGAAACGAATTAACATAAAAATTAATAATACACATACCTGATAAAAAACATTAATATGACAATTAAATATAACATTCATGTTTAAAAAATTAACCGCTACAAGTATGCATAAGAAATGACATTTGAATAAAACATTTAGGAGAAGTGAAGAAAATATTTTCATCTTTCCGTAGCTCAGTGAGTAAGAGCATCAAACCTGAAATCTAAACCACCTGAATTCGAATCCCAGCGGAGCGAAATAGTATTTTTTCACAATTGGAAACAAATTGACATTAAAGAATATTTATTGTATATTAGTAGACAAAAACAAAATTATGTCAAAAATAATAATACATATATCTGGTCAAAAACAGTAACCTCAAAAATAAAATATAGAAGAATGTTCGGACACTATTATTATTATTTAAGAAAAACATTTACTTCATAGAAAGTTATAACGTCATTTCGTTAAGGGGCTATCTTACGCACATTTTTCAGGGGAAAAGCCACTAGAAGAACCATTAGAAAAACCACTCGAAGAACCATGGTCTTCGGCCATGGTCTCACTAGTCGTCCTGCGAACACTGAACTTCCCGCGTAAGGACCTGCCTATCCTTCTTTGTGATTTTTTATACTATTATGTCACTCGGCCATGAACTACGCGTTTTACTCGCATGCGCAGAGTAGAATAATGAGTCTATAACACTCCTAGGTGCATATGGCTTCATTATCGTACTACGAAAAAACGCATCTGACGTCGCGCGTTTACGATTATGACCACGTAAATCTAAACGCAAATGCCAGATACGATGAACTTGTAAAGCATACCTTTTTTATATATAGTATATGATTTGAATTATGTGAATGATGTGATTACTAATAAATACTATGTTTAGAATTGTTTTTATATTGTCTTTTGTTTTTGGGAAGAATAATGAATTCCAAGCCCAGCGCAGCGAGAAGTAGACGGACCGTGAATGGATAGGGGTTGAAGAGAAAGTTCGATAAAAATTTGTTAGGGGCTTAGACCCTTATTAGACTAACGGCTGCCACTGGCAGACAAGGCAGCTTGTGGTTGAATTTTGGTCATCCCTGCCCTAGAAGGACTCTACTGTAAACGGATGCAGGCCAAGTTTTTCGGCAAGATAATAACCGAAGCTATCTAACCAGGATTCTCTCGATTCTCCGTTGTCCCGTATGATATCTACCACATGCAAAGCTTTTCCTATTTCAGCATAAAATTCACATAATCTATCGGAATTCCCACCTCAATTCTGGAACCCTTTAAAAGGTTTTACTTAACTTTGCAGTCGCATGAATTGGCTTCAAGTGTAGTGACCTGTATCGTAGAGATAACATACAAAATATCACTCCGTGTTATCATGTAGCTTTCAGCACGCATCTTCTCGCCTTTTTTGGGAGGATTTTCCTTTCGCATCATGCCAGAAACATTGTTCGCGACTGATCATTGAGTTGTGTAACCTTTTGGCCATGAATAAAAAATATAATAATAAAATTAAACTTGGTTGAAACGTGTGTTGATTTAAAAAAAAACAACCATTCTCTTTGATGATCCCAAAAGCTAATTCTAACATCAAACAGTATGTGATAAATCATACTAAAAATAATTAACGTGTCCAGTTATGCTGATAAATCATCATATCTTTAAATTTGTCAAAATTATGCAAATAATCATATTCACAAAGTACCAGAAACCCAAATACGTTGAAGAACAGTTTATGGCTTTATTACATTATAAGTAAAGCTTACTAAATAAATGCATGAAGAAATATGTCAAATTTTATAATTTTTTAAATTAAAATTTTGCACTTTGACTGTCTTTCCTCGTACAAGGATTCTAGATTGGACATTTTTTCTTAGAATATGATTTTGTGAGTATATAATATTTGAGCAGAATAGGGAAACATTTTTTTTGTAACTTTTTCATACTTTGTATGGTATTATCGCTGAGAATTACGGATTTGTCTGAAAAAAATGATGGCAAGAGATTTTTTTCACATTCGCATCCATTTTTCCGTTAAAGTGTTAGATTGGTTCCAAATGTCTCATCTCAGTTCTCAAACGGATCTCTTCGATTTGAGGTCCTACGATGCTCTGTAAAAATTAGAACTTTTGAAAAATTAATTTTTTATTGGGAATTAGGAGACATGTATTTTGCGATCTGAGAAACAAAAATTCCCGAAAAAGTTCAGAGTATTTTAATATTGACGTTTATTAATAAAAAAAACAACATAAATTTTGTCTTTAAGATTCTTTAGTTTATTTGTCGATGTCAGATATTACAATATTCATTTTGTATGTATGCGTTAGAAAATTGGATTTGATTTTCATCTTTGCCACGTGGTAATTCAATACACACAAGATCAAATTAAAATAATTAGAGCTTATTTAACGTACGATTTTCTGATCTTTACAACAATCTACAAATATATTGGTATATTAGTATCTATATCCTAGCGTCGCTATGGCCTTACAAAGTCGAAGCTAATTTTTAATATTTCTTTCGCTTAGTGGTATGATAGTATCCATCGTTATCACGAGCAATTTCGTTATATTATGTAATATACATAGTTTAATAAGGCGATTAAATAAACGTGTATAGTTTTTGAAGAGGCAGCATCAGTTCAACACATTCGTGACAAGCGTGCAGCTTCATACAAAATCCCACCTTCCGAAATTCCGCAGCTTTTTGCATGTGATCAAGTAGAAGTTAGACGAGAAGATGCAAGACTTGGCGATGAATTTGTAAAAAGCCTTCATTATGCGATAGTGCACGCTAGCATCTTTAATCACACATGACTTTTGGAGCTCAAAGCTGTATAGCATCTACCCATGTCAACAATACTCACAGGTCTTGATATAAATTATATTGGGCACCCAAATGGTCAAGACATAAGACATTGCGCACCCAATGTTGCACTCATTACGACTTCCGAAAACCTATTGACGCGTACAAGAGAAGCAGATCAACTTTGCCGACTAAATTTTAGTCCTGAAGTGATTCAGTGGGTTGCTCGAGAAGTCCTGCATGCATTAAGGAGCAATTAATACCTTAAATTGGATATAATATTTGAACCTGAATGGTTTCATTGAATCTGTAAAGTTAAAAATTTTATAATATTGAAATTAACATTAAATAATACATGGACAGAAAATTTCTAGTTAGAAACAATAAAAGAAAAACATAGAGAAAGATGTCACTCTGTTTATTTCTTTGTTTATGTGCGGATAATGCGTGCTTGATTTAATTTTTTGCAAAATCTTTTTGGTTTAATTTTCTTCTTTTGATTGAGTCTACATAGAAATAACTGAACAGTGGAGTTTGTTTGCAGCAAAACAGTGTGATTCCGTTTTAATTTAAATTACGGCAAGTTTACTAGATCCGAGTGGAAATTGGTGAGTTAAGCTTTTTTTTGAATCAGTGTCCCTCCAGAGACCTTACAAAGGTGGTTCACTCTGGAAAAGCCAAGCTAATCCCTCGCTGCGGTAAACTTAGCCGCTCTCTGTGTGCGTCTTAAAAATTTGTCAAGACCGATCATCACTTCAAAACTAAAATAAAAAAATCATTTTATGCAAGAATACTCCATTGTATTATTATTGTACTGGGTTGAGACCGTTACAGCCCCTGACGCTTGGCTGAACCCGTTGCGTCCTCTTCTAAGCCTCAAGCGTGATTCCATAGCCCTATCCATAGGGAGCGCACCGCTGATACGCTGTTGTCCGATATTTCAGACTTATTGATGAAGATATTGCCTGTGAATATTACACTTTTCCCCGCATTTACAGGTCAGTGGCAGAGGATGTGAGTAGACGTCTCATTCTCCTCTCCGCACAGTAGACAGAGTAGACTTTCTTCAAGCCCTATCTTATGTCTGTGGTACCGGAGGTTTCCGTGTCCTATATACATTTCTGTTAGGACTTTGACTCCCTTTCTCCCGAGCTTGAGTAATTCCGTCGCTCGGTGAGTGTTTGGCTTTGAGCCTAGGAGTGTTTTAGCTTGTCTGCAGCCAGAAACAGAACTCCACTCGTTTTGATGGTCCATGGTCAGTCAACTCTTAATATCTTTAGTAACTAACCTACTGGAAATACCGATAACTGGCTCAGGTCCAGTAAAATTTTGTTTTGCTGCTAGTTTAGCTAGCCGGTTCGATATCCCATTGTCCTTGATTCCACTGTATCCAGGGATCCAAAGCAGAGTGACTCGGTTGTTTGTCGCTAGCCTATTCAGTGCCTCAAAGAACTCCCAAAATAGTAGTGACGTGGTCGTTGTTCCATTCAGAGCTATGACAGCAGCCCTGTTGTCTGAGCAGATACGAATGTTATTTTTATTGTCATACTCCCCTGTCTTATATACGCACTGGAGTATGGCCATAATCTAAGATTGTAGAACTGTATGATTCGACCCCATCTCAATTGTGAAACCCATTCCATTCCTTGTACGATATACACCGAATCCTGCGTTCTCCCTGTTCCTGGAGCCATCTGTGAAACAGTTGTCTCCACCACTGGGCAGGTGTCCCTCATTTTTAAACCATTCCACTCTTGTGGATAGGATAAGACGATACTTCTTATCGAACAGATAGCGACGAGTGGACATTTTGTCCATGAGCATGCTCAGTGTCGGCCTCCTCGCAATACCGATTGGTATCCGTACAATTGTCAAGCCTTCACAGTAAACAGTTGAACCCTGCTCTACCAGACCACCACAGCATAGGTAAGCTATGGCTCTCCTACAGAGCCATACAGTCGCTACTAGCTTCTTGCACTTGTTTTCCGGGTGCTCGTTCCATGGCAGCTTCTTATCTAGGAGAACTCCTAGACATTCGGCTTGTTCTTTGATTTTCAGTTGTTGTCCTGCTAGTTCAGTGTACTCGTGAAGTGAAGTGGGTAAAGTGCACCGAATCTTGCCTGCATTCGGAATAAAAACTACACTGGCTCCCCTCTATGCCGCCGGAACATAACCCAAAGTCACACTAGCCCTAGTAAGTCTCACAATCAGCCCTATGATGATTTCACCAGCCTTCTGTACGAAGACTGGATATATACTGGATATATAGGTCTTGTAAGGGATAAAGGACTTCAAGGCCCACCTGACCCTGGCTCGGGTAACAATTTCGTTGGCTAGCTGCCGATTCGGGCCCAGTTGGGCCACAGGCGTCTTTAATTGCTTCGGAGGTGTCCTCTTCTCTTCTCCTAACTTTGTAAGACCCCGAAAATGTGCCTTGATCAGATGAGCCAAGGTGTCCCCGTCCGACTCTGAGCATCCCCCGCCGAGAATAGCGTCCGAATTTCGAGAAAGCAGCTTATCCAGTCTAACCACCTCTGCTACTTTCTCGATATCCGTGCAAAAGTTGGTCCAGCTTTCATGTTTTGCCATACGTCTTGCACTCCTGTATTCATCACTCATTTTACTGAAAGGTCCAAATGTCCCCCATCTTGCCAGTACTGGCACGTCTAAACGTCTCTCTGGGTTTCCTGCGAAGCTCGTCGAGTTTCCCATTCCACCAGTGTGTCTCCGCAGTCTTTTGGACTCTTGAAGGTCTACAGTTACTTTCATAAGTAGATTTTATGGCTTTCGTGAAAGTCTCGAGCACCATCTCCAGAGTGTCCACGTCTCTAATTGACTTAGGCACCTCTGAGAGTGCACTTCTTAGTTCCGTGGAAAACTGAACACAGTCCGTTTTACTTAGATTTCTGGCTCATCTAGAGCCAAAAATGGACACAATGGATTCCAACTCGAATTATATATCTACACTTCTTGATATTATCTGTAAAAGTATCGGTACAGAGAGTGATGTCAATGACTTCCTCCATGACCGAGTTACGAAACGTCGGGGTGTTCCCCGTATTAACAATATCTAAATCTGTAGTAATTAGGTATTCCACTAGGTCGTTACCACTTGGGTTGTCTTCCATGGTACTTCACCAGTGTACGCACCTTCGCTGGTGGATTGGTATCGCTGTCATATGGAAAGTAAGCCGATCCTATGACTAGCCTTCCTATTCCTTTTAGATCCGTGGCTATTACTGTTAAATCCCTGGAACATAGCTCAAGCAGCGGGACGAAGTTGATTCCCTTTGCCAGTATGCATGGCCTTGGATTTGCCGCCTTGAGGTCCCTGTAATTTGCGCAATAGTTAGACCGGGGGAAGTCATTTAGGTTTGCTCTCGATATACCTGCACGAAGACAGGCTCCTCCTGCACATGGCTGGCAACTTTTAAGTTGACCTGTCCAAAGTGGTAGAAGAGCCTGTAATTGAGGACCGCAAGAGCTCTTGCCTGAGACTCAGGAATTTGCACAACAAGAGGTATTTGGTTCCTCCTCCCGTAGTGTCCTCTTTCCTATCGTCTATCGTCCCTGAAAATTCGCCAGAACGCTGTCTTAAGTAAGGGGTTAAATCCTTCCAACCGTCGAAGCACCACAGACGGGTCCTTCAGTTCCCCCAGTACCACCCTGTAGCTTTCACCAACTTCTGAAGCAAGTCAACTCCACTCAGCTTGAGAGATACGCCTTCCTAAGGCTTTCTCTCGACCTCAACTTTTTTCAGCCAAGCTTTAGCCGCTGGGTCAGCTGCCACAAATGAAAAGACCCCTCACCTACAAATGGAGGTCCTGATTTTTGGTCATTGACACTCTTTCGAGTGCCATATTTGTTTGAGCTTTCTTTAAAAGCTCAAACTAAACTGTGGTGAGCAACAGGTGTGGGTAGCTCGTATCCGTCATTACCAATGCCAGGGGGTCAGCCCTCTAAGCGGCCCTCACTCCAACCTCCGATGACTCCCTGTTCGTCGGTTGTTGGGCCGCCTTGTGCCTATTCACAGGCTTAACCCCTTCTCAGCCTCAGTGCTGGTTATCAGCACTGTAGTTGCCGGTGTGTCAGATTACGCATCTGCTATACTAGCCCGCTGCGCTTGCCTCTTCAGTCTCCTCTTCTGGGAACTGTTAAGGCGATTTTTATTGAAGGACTTATGGCCGCTCCCGTTTACATAGCCACAGCCGCCGCCTGAGCCAGCCTTGCCGAAGAGACAGATTGGGAGGAAATGGTTATGATAGACCCGTTATGAGCCAGCCCCTCTCCACTCTTCGCCAATTTTCTTTCCCCTTCTTCTTTTTCGATAGATTTAGCGTGATCCATTCTTGTTCCCACAAGTAGCTAGGGAAAGAAAAGGTTTGACCCTGCAGAGCCCCGCATGCAGCGCTAAGACTAATCACTTGGGGTGTCCGGTGTTTCCGAGAGACCGTTAAAACAGCTTTGTGACCCCCAGGTGCCCAAGTGCCAATAGCACGATCACTCTACACCATACCAACGGAGGGCTCTTTCTTGATCACTGTGCGGGCCTTAGGTCATTCTTGTGCCGATTTCAAGAACTGGAATCAGTCCGGGAGGGACCGCGACCCAGGGATCCAGAAGGCCCGTGTTAGCTAAGCTTTTTGACCCTTTTATCATACAACAATCATACATACTAGAAGAACCCGTCTATAGGGATCCTTTTTAACCACCCTAGAGAACCTGTTTATAGGGATCCTTACATCCATATCCATACGCATGCAGGTCAAGGTCCTTTTGTCCTTTTAATCCCCATCGAGTTCACTACCTGCACTGCCAATACTCTCGCTGCCCACCTACCGATCTTCCCTGAGTAACTGTGACCTATTCATGCAAAGATGTACCTACCAACCAGTTTCAAGTCGAATCCGAGTCCTTTTTAACGCGAAATTCTCCAGATGATACAATATTTCATATAAACATTAAATTTAAATAATAAGGATAAATTATTTAAGTATACGCATTGTGCTTATTTTATTAATATTATGGGGCCCCGGTGGGTAAGCATGTCAAAACTATGTTGGCCCTTTATGCTCTACTAAAGTAGCGCCACCATAGCATAGGGGCACAATTTGTGAGCCTCGCGAGCTCCAAATGATAATTGCAAGACTGGGTAAAAGCGGTTCTTTGTTAAGGCATATTTTGCGGTGATATATAAGACGCAACTTAGTTCAGGCAATTCATACTTCGTAGCGCGAGTTTGCAGTATGACTGGTTGTAGAGGTAGTACTGCTTGTCCTGCTTAAACTGGTTTAAATTGAATAAAAATGCTGCAACACGTTTATCTGACGTAAGATGAAATTTATCTGACGAAAGATAAAATTTATCAGACGAAAATCTTTATTTTACGCATGTGATATATCAAACGACTGCGTCTAGGTTCAACGGAAACAGATCCAAGTCTTCGCGGTATTCATTTTTTATATTGTCTCACATTATTTAAATGATTTTATCAAAAAAAAAATACTAGCAGAATAAATAGGCACATACTTTCGTTTGACATATCACATAATATATCAAATACATTATTTCGTCAGATAAATTTGATCTTTTGTCGGATAAATGTTATCTTTTGTCAGATAAACGTGCTGCAGCGTTTTTATACAATTTAAAGATAACATTTTCTTCCAGTTTTTTACTGTGTTGTTTTCCCAGTAGTATAAAAAAGCTCGAGGAAGGAAAAAGTTTGACGTTGGATTTGGTTTAATTTTTCCTTTATTCTTCCTCTTTCTTAAATTGTTATTTCTTTTTCCCAGTGTTCCGTAAAGTGAAGTTGTTTGGAAGTCTGGTTTTTACCTTTGCATCTTTTACATGGTAATTTTGTATAAATTCATTACTGAAAAATCACATTTCTTTTCAAACCTAAATCACAAATCTTGGTTTATTTGAATTTTTTTCTTTTCTTAAGCAGGTCGCGAAATTATCGTATTTTATAGACGTTATGAAATCCTTAATCACTTATAACATTAAGATAATATGCTTAAATAATATTACAATTATTTATATGAAGAGTGTTTCTTAAAGTATAAAGTATTCTTGAAAAAAAAGGAGGAGAAACATTTCATCGCAACAAATTTTCGACATATTTTAATATTTTTAAGCACTGCAGTCCACTCTCAGAGTGATGCCGAACATGGGCACTCTTGGCACGTGGCAGTGCCATCGAATTCGCGTCCACTCGCTCGCAGTAGTGTCGGTCGTCAGATTTTTTTGTCCCCGCAAGTACGAGGTGCATATGTTTGGATGCTTTTTTTGGTTGATTTTAAGTTGACAAAAACAAGTCGATTTTGTACAAGCATTGATTTAGTAAGTATTTGAATAATTATTATTTGTACTATAAAGCATTAATACGGTAGATAGTCTATTTTCGTACATATATTTGAGTGACACTATTCACAGAGACTAGATTGAAATGCCGGTGCTTGAAGCGATCGCGCGATGGAGGGCAACGCGTTCGAGCAAGAATGAAGAGAGACGGCGCTATTCAGAACGCAATTATTCAGAGAGCGGACTGTAATTTGTTTTATAATAAGACTCGTAAATGTTAAAAAAAATGTAAATTAGTTAGTCAATTTGATTCTTTTGTAATATTTAATATTTGCCATTTTTCGAATGATGGAAATATTTTGAGGTACTTCTTTGTTTTCTGAGTATACTTATAAATGCTTGAATAAATTAACCCGCGGAAGGCACCGTCCTTTCACGCACCCTCTATGGGCACACTGGTGCCAATTCTTTTTTTTTTTGCAATGTTTATGCTAAATAGTTAACATAATTAAAAAAAATGCTAGCAAACTGAACATTTTTCCGGTGCGATTTTCGCACCAGTGTGCCTTCTACGGGTTAAAATTCTTCAAAAATGATATTCCATGCCCAAGTATTTCTAATTCTATTGCAACTAATAAGATTATTCTACTTTAGAAAAATTGTTCACCGCCTACCTTTGACATAATTGCGGTTTTCGAAACATGGTTAAATGAATATATTTATGACTTTCTAGTAGAAATTCTTGGATTTTATCTTCTCCGTTGTGACGTGAATTTATGATTTTAGAGATTATTGCACCCAACGCACTTAAAATCATGTGTATTTATTAATATCATAATTTTTGTTGATTTAAATGCAGATCTCTGTAAATCATCTTTGTATTCGGATAAGATAAGAAAATTTTTATATTTAAATACCTTGTAATTAATTTTTTTCTCTCCACACACCATACCGCCAACTCTAATACGCGGTTGGATCTTTGCGCAGTAAATGATAATGGGATTATTATAGAGTATAGTGAAAGAGCATTACTGTTTTATCTCAACATAACCTTATATGAATTACGTACCAACATAAGTTGCCTAAAGTTTCGAAAGTTCGTTCGCGAACTTCGGATACGTTATCTCACACTGCTGACCATCAGGCAGCATATTGTCGAGAGAATACGGAAATAGCTTCAAAGAGCTGTGTGATGTCCTCATAACAATACCTGAAGAAGAATAACCACTCATCACTACCGAGGGTGTGAAAAAATTATTGAGAGGTATGAAGAACGATTCCGCTTCGGGACCAGATGGTATCAAGAACTCCGGTGGAAGAAATTTCCTTCAAACTATCAACATCTGGCTCGCATTTTTACTTCATATTTGACGTCGGACAAACCTATTCTAGAGTGGTTGGTGGAAGGACACACAGTACTCATCTCAAAGAAAGGCATAGAACAATGTAGGGTGAACTTGCTCATCGATAGATGTGTCTGCAAAGATGCAGCACCTTACCAGCGTAACTGATCGATGTCCTGGATTGATTACCGGAAAGCTTTCGATTCCACCTCCCGTAGGCTAATCATTTGTCTTTCGGAAAGCTTTAGCTTTCATCCACAAATCGTGAGGTGCATAGACACATTAATGCGACTTTTGGAAACCCAGATTAATATCTCATCTTGAAAAAATCATGTGACAACTAACAAGGTCACCTTTCGGAGTACCTTTCTGGCAAAACTGCAAATCGAAAGCACAAAATCATATATATATATATATATATATATATATATATAATAATAAAATTTCTGTGAGCAGCTCCTTGATAAGAGGATAGACGGCGTCTTCCACAGAAATGTAGAGAATCAGTCAATGTCATGGGAGCAAACTTATGCTTTCCTTAAATCACTTGGCCGATTCTATGTTGACCTATAAAGTCCTATTGTGGCAAAACGTTCAGGGACATAATATTTGACAGCATGATGCCAAAAGGAACTAGTCACCTGCTGCAGGTTTTTTCTTTCCCATTTAACTAGTTAAATTAGTTGCATTACACAATTATAAAAAGAGTATTATGCCGCAGTCTAACCTGAAATGGTATTTTATGATTCTGAACGATATATATTCGAAACTTCACCATTTTTTATGTTTAAATTAAAAAAAATATTTCATATAATAGTTATCGGATTCGAACAATACAAAAATTTCTTTTTGCAACAAGTTGATGACAAACAAATTGCAAAATCGAGTTGAAATTCCGAGATCTTGTGTAAAATGAACTCAAAAACGTTTGTGTGGTTCTAAATCTGTAAAAGTACACAAATATAATTTGTTCTAGAAACCTTATTCTGTATTTAGAGAAAATAAGAACCACACACACGTTCTTTGGTGCCGTTTTATTCAATTTGTCAAATTTTCAACTAAACATCTCAATTCGTGTGGACGTAAGATGTTGCGAAAAAATCAAGGCAAGGTAGGAATATGGAGTGTACCACGATTTAAATAAATATATTTTTAATATAGTTTTTTATTATATATATTTTAATTATATTTTTTTGAGGGAGTCTTCCTAAGAAAAAGATTAAAACGATTCATACACAATATTTAAAATGGTTTATTCTTAAAGCTTTTATAAACAAAGTATTAAGTATAAAATAGTGTTATAGGATCCTATTTTTTACTAATTATATTATTATTAAGCACTGATGGAAGGACGCCGATATTTCTTAAGTGCGCAGTTGTGATTCCTGTATATTTTTTGTTTGAAAAATGTGGATACTTAACCTAAAAATTTACAAGAATTAGTACTGCGTATGCCGAAGATATCCGTCTTCTCCCATGACTGTTATAAGGACCAAAAATTATCAGCGCAGTAAATTAAAATGGTAGGTTAGAGTGGTCCGAAACCGACCGGTGGTCCCATATCGAACTCTCCATGTTTCTCAGTACTTGAATTGTCACCGACACTGTCGGTAGTGGCATTTCAAAGCTTTTACAACACCGACAATTTGGAGGTAGAGAAAAATCTTTTTCTTCCAATTTATTCTATATTTTTGCGACGCGTTGTGCTTTGACAGCAGTAAAGTAGTAAAAGCAGCGAGTCATTGTTTACAAAAAGTCATGGTGGTCCTAAACTGACCGCCAATGGGTGGTCTGAAAGCGACCCCTACATTTTTGCCCACTACAGAATTTCAGGCATTTTTTTATAGTCAAACTGTGATGAGGAGGAAAATCAACATGGGCAAGAAGAAATCATTCCAACGGATACAGCAACTTCGAGAGCATCAACGCCATTTATGGATTCAATTCTAGTGTAGCTTTTGCTTCTTCCAAAGGATTCGCCGCGCTGCCTGAAGAAGAGAAGTCGACGGCCTGGCCGAATATCAATTTGGATATCCGATGCTGAGCTACAGAGAATTGCCGAAAATTAAAAAGCGAAAGAAGAAAAGAAAAGAGCAGAGGAAAAAGCCGAAAATGGGCAACTTAGCTGACCCAAAGAATTAAGGCCAATCACTTGTCTGATCACACTGTATAAGATATTTACAGCTATCCTCAATCACGGGATTGTTCACGAAATCGGACCTGCGTGGCAAGAAAAGTATGAGGCTCAAAGAAAGGCGTAACAGGATGTAGGGAGAACCTCCTTATCGATAGATGTGTCTGCAAAAATGCAGCATCCTACCAGCGTGACCTATCTATGGTCTGGGTTGATTACCGGAAAGTTTTCGATTCAACCTCCCATAAGCTTATCATCTGTGTTTTGGAAAGCTTAAAGGTCGAGTCGCAAATCTTGAGGTGCATAGAGAGATTGATGCCACTTTGGAAAACCAGATTTACTATCTCATCTGGAAAAAATCGTATGACAACTAACAAGTTCACTTTCCAAAGAGGAGTCTTTCAGGGCGACTCCATGAGCCCAATCCTCTTTTGCCTCACATTATTGCCACTATCTCTAATACTTCGCCATTCCTAGGGTTACCTTTTCAGCAAACCTGCAAATCGAAAGCACAAGGTCACCCATGTATTTTACATGGATGATCTTAAAATCTATGCTAAAAATCAAGAGCAGCTACATGTACCTCTAGAGATTGTCGAACGATATACTGAGGAAAAAGTAATGCAATTTGGATTTAAAAAATGCGCCAAGGTTTATTTGATGCGAGGAAAACTTAATTGCATCTTTGAAGATCCTGAGGCCGTCGATAGAATCGCTATACGACACCTTTGCGTTGGAGAGACGTATACGTACCTGGGCGTGCCACAGAGCAGCATTCACGATGTGACATCTATGAAGGATACTCTCCAGAAGTAGATATAAACGGGTCATCTTGCAGATTTGATCTTCCGAACTGTCGGCGAAAAACAAAGTATCTGCACCGAACATGCCTGCCGTCCCGGTATTATTACTCTATTTATTTGGAGTAGTTCCAGAGGCGAAGATCGAGCTCAGATCCCTTGATATCGGGACACGAAAGGTTATGCACGTAAACAAAAGCATGCATCTTAAGTCTTCTGTTCCGCGACTCTACATCTCACGCCGTCAAGGTGGTCTCGGAATATTGAATCTTGAATGTCTTGACAACAGGATTATTGCGGTACAGCACATACAGTCGCAAATGGAAAAGATCCTCTTCTTGAAATGGTCAGGAAGCATGAGGAAGTGGGCATAGGAGTGTTTCTGTACAAAGCAGCGGAAGGTATCGAGGGTGAGCAGAATGCATCAAATCTGATCTATTTCGAGTACGCACTCCTGAAAGCCCGGACTCAGAAAGCACAGAAGAAAAACTTCCAGGGACAGATCCTCGATAACAGGATGCATAGCATCATCCACATTAATGTGGAGGATCAGTCAGTGTCGTCTGAGATAACATATGCTTTCCTCAAATAACTCGGATTAAAGTCAGGCACGTACGACTTTTCTTGCACTACGAATCCGATAACAAAATTAGGGTTTTCGTAATGAAAAAAAATAAAATTGATCTTCAATGACTCAAAAATTATCTGAAGGTCAAGATGGTCACAAAGGCACAATGCGGCACTAAGAGTGCTTTATTACCATCTCTGTCACTGTTACGGCACTAATATCCCCAATTATTGCAGAATTTTGCGCGAAAAAATTGTAATTTTTTAAAATTTAACTTTAAGGACCAAGCGGGGTCACTTGACATCTCCTGCCATCATATATCTGTCTTCAAATATTATTGGAGGGGGGGGGGGGGGTAAAGAACCCCAGCAGATCGAGGGAGCGGATGGGATACCCTACATAATATCTTCATATTATACACATAATATCCACATAGTATCCCTTCCGTATTATGCAACAAAAACTCAAAAAGACAGCAAGATCAACTGTTAAAGTAGTGAAATTTGGATTCTGCATTAAGATGCCATTACAACGTCAAAAGTAATCTAAATAGTTTTTTTTTTGCAACGGTAATAAGATTTAAAAAATTTAAGACGTATAAAATATTTTAAAGTATTTTTTAGAGTATTTTTTAAAGCTTTTAATGAGTTTACATTTAAACCTTTAAAAAATACTCTAAAAAATACCTTAAAATAATTTATACGTCTTAAATTTTTTTTAAATCTTTTTACCGTTGCAAAAAAAACTATTTAGATTACTTTAAGACTTTTTAAGAATTTAAGATGTATAAAGTATTTTAAAGTATTTCTTAGAGTATTGTTTAAAGTTTTAAATGTAAACTCATTCAAAATAATGGTAGTAACATTTTACGCTTAGCAGCTCAACTTGTTTTTGCTCCTCTGCAAAGGAAATAAAAAATTTCTTGATATTCTTCAATTTTCATCATTATTGTTTGCACTGTACACATTTCGAAGTCAGTATGCGAACAAAGAGACACTAAGGGCATTCCACCATTTTTTAAAAGTTGGTTAACTCGCGTGAACTACCGCGAAATCTAACTGGTAAAGATTGGTTAGTTAGGCGGACTTAATCGTCCTTTAAATTAAAAAGTACACAGATAAAGCGAATACAACACGAATAAAACATAAATATAACATGAAAAAAAAGAATGCACTCTTTTTAGGTTAGTGTGGACATGTGCGTGGCGTGAACCTTACTTGGATTTGGCGCGCGCGGCCATATTGTTTTCCTTTTCACCCAACCAACAGGTAGCCAATCACGCGAATATTTTTAAGTTAAATAGGACTTATTTCGAAACGACTATCTGGTTAGCTAACCGCGCCCTTCAGAAACGTGGTGGAACGCGTAACAGTTGAATCGATGATTATATATGGCATTAACTTTAAACCACCGTCAAGTTAACCAATGATTCAACCGAAGTTGGAGGAGGAGGCCCTAGGAAGCCTAAAAGCATAAAAGGGGCCAATTGAACCCGCTTCGTGTCTAGAAGGAGCGGAAAATCTTGATTCTTTTAGTGTTATACAAAAAAATACGAATCCTATCAAAAAATATTTTAGCTTTTTTTTGGTTGTGCTACTTTTTTCTATTAATTTTTTCACAGCTTATGTCGTTTGTCTAGAAATTCCAATTTTTTCTTCTTGTTCTTTTTTTTTACAATTAAAACAAAAACTACTCGTTCAATAAAAACAATTATTCCAAATAAATTTGTAGATCTTTCTTGGATGTATAATTTTTTTATGAGCATCTTTTTTCTTGTGTTGCATTGTTTAACTGCAAAATTGAATTTTTTCTTTTTAATTGTGTTTTGTGGGGTCAAAATTTGAACTTTGTATTTCTCAAGAATTTTTCGAAATTTCTTATGGGAATCTTGTTAGTATTTTGTTTTACATAGTGCGTTGATGGACCTCCAATTTTTATATAATTTTTTTTTTAATTTTTGATTTCTAATTTTTGTTCTAACTCTTCGTTTATGGAGGGAAGGCTGGAGGATATTAAAGTCTGATTGTCCGCAAAGATCAGAAAAAAATTAATAACATTTTGTCAAAAATATTTTTCTCGCTCTGTCAGTTCAAGGACGCCCTAAAGCACAACCATTAAAAACTTCATTGAAAAATTTTAAAAATTGACCAAGTGAGCACGAGTTAAAGTGAAAAATGAATTAAAATATACTTTTCCAAAAAGTCCGTTTTTGTTAGGTAACGAGGGGAATACGATTTCGCACGAGAAAATGTTATGTACCATTATATACAGGGTGTTCAAAAAGTCTCGATACACCTAAATATCTCTCCAGGTAAATATTTTTTCAAAAAGGTCAAGG
>JAAAKG020138383.1:0-12646 GCA_010014905.2 Druon quercuslanigerum
ATTTTGTTCCTATGATGATTACAATTGGGACTGGAGTCTTCAGCGAGTGGCTCAAAGTTGTATTCCTCCAAGCAAAGGCGCAGGCGCTGTTCCCCGCGTTGATTCTGGATTAATTGCCATGATGATGCGCGCGCCGAGAGTCTTTCACATAGGCGAATGGTACACACATTAATTACGTAATTCAAGCCTCCCACTCAAATAGTCCCCTCCAAGACCTCCTTTATCCATACCCCCTCCCTACATCCCCTCCTCTCACTTCACCCTTCGTAATTAGGTGATTGTGAATTCTCTTTTGTTAAAGCTCCTTGGGTTTTAACGAACAAATTTTTATCACGTATCTCATGCTTCGCACTTAAATTTATATTCGATCTACTGAGCAGCCTTACCATTTTTTAACTTGTAAATTATGTCCCTAAGCTCAGTGAACTAGACTTTGTTAATTGAATTTTCTACCGCATCGTGTTCTACATCGCAGTTGTGGTTTCCTATTGCTTCATCTCCTAATAATTGACTTAAAGAGTGTACCAAAGGCCAACCTAATACATTAATTTTTTTACAAGCTATCGTGCCCACAGACAGACAAACAGACAGACACACAATAAAAACCTGTTTTTAAGATTCAGGGGATGTCAAAACGTTACATTTGACAAAAACTCGGGGCGTCAACTTTTACACAAATCTAATACCTTCTCTGATGAGAATGTAAAAAAATATACGTTAAGCAATTAATTTTGAACACAAGAAGACGAAATTTGAAGAAAAAAATTCTTGAATAAATAGTTACCTTAACTAACAAACAGATCGACTTTTCAGTAAAATAGACGAATTTTCATAAAAATATTTGAAGATTTAACTAAATAGTAACATTTCAACATAAAAAGAGGAATTTTTTTGACAAAAGTTGAACTTGTCGCAAAAGAATTGTGAACCGGGAAACGTAAATTTTAAACCAAGAAGAATGACTTTTCTACCATTAAAGTTTAATGTTCGTTCCAAAAGGATGAATGTTTAACAACATAGTTGCATTTTAGACCAAAAAATACTGAAATTCAATTAAATATTTTAATTTTTAAGACAAAAAGCAACGTTTTTTCAAGAGATCTTTCAACCAAGAAAGATTAAATTGAAGTTTTAAGAATTTAAAATTAAATAAAAAAGATTAAATTTAAAAAAAAAGTTGAATTTTCTACAAACAAAAAATTAACTTCCTGTCCAAAAAGACGACTTTTAAAAAAGATAACATTAATTTTTTACTAAACAGTTGAATGTTTAACTTATACAATATACAGTATGAAGTTTTAATAAAAAATGGAAAAGTAAAATTTTCTGATAAAAACTTTAGTAAAGAAAACTTTGAAAGAAAACTTAAAAATTATTCTTTTTAGTTAAAAATTGGATTTTTTTAAAGGAATTTAAATATTTTTTAAAATGCGTTTTTTTAATTGTTTCAATGATAAATAAATTTTAATTTTGTTAAAGTTAAAGCCATTAGGTTGAACAAAATTGTCAATATCAGTATATTTTTTATAACAATAGGAATAATTTCAGATAATATTATTTATCTCTGCAACTGAAATAACAAAATTATCATTCGCTATAAGTCTAAACGTTTCGAGGCAATCGGATTAAAATGATTAATTATACGGCATATGAATAAGTAGGAGGCGATGTACTGATAATTATATACGCTCTGCATTTCTCCAGATGCCGTCTTCTAGTGATTATCGTTATTTTAGTTTCATCTTCATTCGGCGCTGCTATCATTTTTTTTCTGGCTGATTAAAACTGTCCAAGTGTCAATAATAATTAACACCTACTTCCAATATTGAAAAACTTTTTCTGCTCGGAAATTTCATTAATAACTTTTTATAATTGAATTATCATTTTCCCCTTATCTAAAGGAATATCCTGAAAGATAAAGGATGAGTAATCCGAAAAATGTTACTCAATTCTTAATTTTTTGGATCTTCTGTTTTTTTTTGCGTTATGACACTTTTAGGATGGGTATTTCGTTAAACGCTCCACTCCGATATTTTGGCGTTCCCGGTTCAAATCCGGACCGAGGCAGATTTTTTTTTGTTTCTCCAAAAATTACTTTACCCTTATTCAACTTAATTTAACATCAGCCATTATTTTCTGAGAACAAATTCCAACAGTTTTTAAAATGTTTTTCTCAATATTGAATTTTTTTCATAGTGAAATTTAAAATTTTTCAATGAAAATAGAACTACGGAAAATGGGTATTCTCGAAATTTTCCGATCCGGAATTTCAAATTTCAATTCCCGAAAAGATTTTAAACAAAAAGATTAAATATTACACTTGACAATAAAGACGTAGTTTTTACGTGAATTTGAAAATTCGGAGATTCACTATTTTCAGGAATTTTGAAATTTGGCAATTTACTATTTTTTCGGGAATTTTAGAATTGGGGGTTTAAAATTTCAGGAATTAAGAATTTCAGGAATTTTTATTTTTCGGGAAATATCTGTATCGGTAATTGGCATTGCTTTTCCTGGTTTGGTTAAAAATTATTCTTTCTTTTTTATTAAATTTATCTTCTATAGTTAAAAATTCATGTAAAACGTTGAAAATTTTTCTTTTATTAGTAAAACGTTAATTTTTACGCGTTTTTAATTCAACTATTTGATTAAAAACTCATTTTTTTGGTTGAAAATTTATATTTTAAGTTAAAAATTCAGTTCTTCAACTGAAAAGTTAACTATTCCATTTTTTGTAAAAAATCTGCCTTGTTTGGTAGAAATTTGATCTTCTTGCTTGAAAATTCATCTGTTTAGTTCAACTTTTTGTTTGATTACAAATTAATTTTTTTTTTACTATAAACTTAATTATTTCTGTTTTTAATTCTTTTTTAGTTAAAAATTTATGTATTTTGTCAGAAATTTATTTTATCCCCTCCCTGGTTATTAATTTGTTTGCTTAGTCGAATATTGATCATTTTATTTAAATATTCATTTTTTTTCAAAATTTAACCATTCTTTTTTTGGTAACAAAATTAATTTTTTTAGTTCAAAATTCGTTTTTTTTTTAGCATAAAAAGTATGTATTTTGTTAAAAAATTGTCATTATTGTTAAAAAGTTTAGCTTTTGGATTGAAAATCCAACTCTTTGGTAAAAAATTCAACTATTTGTTAAAAAATTTATTTTTTTTATTGATGATTTATCATTTCAGATAAATTTGCAGTTTCGTGTTGAAAATTTAACTATTTTGTTAAAAATAATGTTTCAAGTGAAAAATTAAATTTTTTCAATTGAAAATATAACTATTTCATTTTTGCTTAAACATTTATCTTTTTTAGTTTGAATTTCGGTTTTGTTTTGTGTGTTTTTTAAAACTTTTTTAGTGCAAATATAATTATTTTGTTATGGAATTCATATTTTCAGATAAAAATTCAATTTATATGTTCCAAATTCATATTTTTGAAATCAAAACTGTACTATTTTGCAACTAATTTGTCTTTTTGGCTTGAAAATTCAACATTTTGGATCAGATTTTTTTCTTTATTGGCTGAAAATGTTTCTTAGTTGAAAATTCATCTAGTTCGTTAAAATTTTTATTTTGATTTGAAAATAAGTCTTGCTTGGTTGAAAATTTAACCAGTTTGTTAAAAATTAGTATTTTTTATTGAATTCAATGGTTATTATTGATTAGCATTGAAATACGAACTTCTTTCTCAAAAAATAATCTTAAGTTATAATATGTTTTGGTTGAAAATTTATCTGTTTCGTTAAATATTTATTTCATTTGTTTGAAGTTTAATTTATATACTGAAAATTTAACTATTCTATTTTCGATAAGAAATTCATTTCTTTTGTTAAAAATTCGATATTTTTTGTTGAAAATTTATTTAATTTGGTTGAAAGTAAGTTTTCAAAGTGAAAATTTAACTATTCTCTTTTAGGTGAAAACTTCCTTTCTTTTGTTGATAAATCGAAATTTTTTGTTGAAAATTTATTTTTCTAACTTAAAATTGAATTTTTATATTTTGGATGAAAAATGCTCTTTTTAAGTGAAAATAGACGAACCGACCTCAGAGGAGATGAAGAGACAAAGACATAGATTCGAGGCTTGCGGAGCTGCGTGAACGAACCGGCCTATAGAGAAATCTAGATTTTGGGGTTTGTGGAGCCGTAAACAGTTAAACCGACCCCTGAAGAGAAAGAGGAATTTTTAGAAAAGAGAGAGAGAGATTTCGGAAAGAGAGAGATTTTGGATGGTTTAAGAATGTAGGATTGTTGCAAGGAGGTGTGAAGGTGTTTTTTTTTGTCGAATAAAAGTATACTAATATTTAAATCTTAATATCCTTTATTCTTGCGACTCTTACTTTGGCAAGACAAAGACTGCTAAAGACTTCCACAAGAGGAGGTTAGTCCACTCAGAGGTCGGAGCGAGAGTGCACTGTGTCGAACGAATGCACGCCTTTTTAAACTTACTCGGCGCGAGGCTATCGGTCGTCGATTGGCGCGGAGTTCTCGAGGAAGGTGGAGGGGCGTTTCGGCCGTCTCAGCGTCCCCTTCTCTCGATAAGTTTCCGCGCGCGCCGCTAACATTTGAATTTTGTGCTGTCGTACGGCAAACATAAGTCGCTGTAAATTCGCTAACGAGAATTTAACGCGAGCAAAGTTGCAAGGAAATGTACGAAGTAAAAATAAAATAAATTTGAAAACGGCGAAAAAGCAAAATTATATAAACGTTCGAGTAATATCAAACAAAAAATTAAGAACTAAAAGTAAAATTGACGTACGCACATTAATGGAAGAATTAGGACATAAAAAATATGGAAATAAATTGGAAACATTACATGAAGAAATAGGAATAACTTAAAATAATTTTACAGTATAAAATATAAAAATATGGAAGTAAACTCGCAACGTAAAAATGATTCAGAAGTTCAAACGTAAATAGAAATAATTTTAAAAACAGGAAATATAGAAGAGAGAAATAAAGAAACTTAAATTACAACTTAAGAAAAATCACAAAAGTAAAAATTTAAAGAGAAAAGAAATATATGTATAAAACTAATCCGCGGAATCTAAAATATTAATTAAATCTATTGGACACATACATCTTTTAGAACCTCTAGCTCACTTAAAAATATATCAATGGTAAAGACAGAATTGAGATAAAATAATCTAGTTAAATTTTCGCGTTAAATTTAAAGTTTCTAATATCTAAGTATCATCCCCCACTACGCGGCTTCCCCTCACACTGACGAGCTGCTGCCACTGAGCTTGGTCAGAGGGGGGAGGGATTTTCCAGTAGAAGTGGGGGAACGGTACACAGGTAGCTGGAGCGGAACAGTCATCTGCCCTAGAAGGGCGACGGTAAATTCGGTCTGGCGTGTGATGGGGAAACCTTCCCGCACATATGCTACCAGGTGGGTTTAGCGACTTCTTTTCCTCCTAGAGTCGCGACTGAGAGGAAAAGTAAAGTCGTTAAAGTGCCATTACAAGCAATTTAACCTGGAAGTTTTTCCCAGCTCGGATTTATGTTTAGTAAATACGAGCGAGGGATTCATTTCTGGCAAATTACTTTTCATGGTTCTCAGTCTAGGGAGCTAGGCGGACTATATCAAAATGTATTCCTTAATGCTGGCCGAAACTTAATTTTTTAATTTAAAATTTTCTTATTCGATTTTTAGTTAAAAATTTCTTATATTTGACAAATTTAGGTATCTTCTTGAAAATTTTACTTTTTGTTAAAAAATTAATCTTCTTGCTTAAAAATTCATCCTTTTAATTGAAAATTGAATTATTTGGTTAAGAACTCATCTACTTCGTTTAAAGTGCATTTTTTACTGGAAGTTTAGGAATTTAGAGCTTTTTAATTTGAAATTATTATAATATTCACATCCATTTTATTTAACAGATTTAATTTACCATTTTGGTCCAAAAACCCCTTACTTTCCTTGTCTTTAGAACAATGTAGCCTGTAGAGCCTGTTATTCATTTAATTATGGGAAGGAAAGGAGGGGAAATGAGGGGAGGGGGTGTAAGGGAAATTAGGTGTGGGAAATAGGGGAGGAAAATTAGAGGAAATTAGGGATGTGGAAGTAGGGTAAGTGAAAATAGGGAAAGAAGAGGTAGTGAGGGGAAATGAGAAAAGGGGTAATAGGGCAAGTGAGCAGTAATAAGGGAATTGAAAAAGGAGAAGTGACTGTGAGTGACAGGAAGTTGAGGAAATCATTCAAATTGAGGGTGTGTATGGGAAGGGTAGTAAAATATATGAAAGGGAGTAGTGTAAGGGGAGTTTTAGCTTGAGGAGCGAGGAGAGGGAAAAGTATTTGGGAAATAGTTAGTGTGGCAAAACTGTGTCGATAAAGTAGGGAACATTATGGGAAATCAGGGGTGGGACAGTAGGGAGAATAAGAAGAGAGGAAGTAGAGGTAGAGAGAAAAAATCAGGAGAGATATAATAGGAGAATTAAGTAATAATGAGGAGAGGGAAGTAGAAGAAGTGACTGTGAGTGAAAAAAAGGAAGGGAAATTATTGAAAACAGAGCATGTAGTGGATGGGAAGTAACAGTTGGCACAAGGGAGTGGTGGAAGGGAAGTGTTAGCTTGGGAATTGAGGACAGAGGGAGGTAGTGTAGAAAGAAGTTATTGTGGCGAAGGTTGAAGTGAGGCAAAGGAAAAGAAAGTATATGTAAGGAGAGAAAATGAGGAAAGAAGAACTAGGAGAATTAAGCAGTAATGAGGAGAGAGAAGTAAGGCAAGTGACTCTGAGTGAAAGGAGGTAGTCGAAATGATTAGAACAAAGGGTGTCTAGAGGAGGTGAAGTAAAATCTGGAACAAAGGAGTAGTGGGAGGCGAGTATTAGATTAGGAAGCAAGGAGAGAGAAACAAGTTATTGTGGTGAAGGGTGAAGTAAGGGAGGGGAATGACATGAAGTAGGGAACGTAAAGGTAAATTATAGATGGGACAGTAGAGAATGGAGAGGAAAGGAAGTAGAGGTAGGGAGAGAAAATCAGAAGAGGTTATAGTGAAGAGAGGGATGTAGAAGAAGCGACTGCGAGTGAGAGGAACTAGGTGAAATCATTAGGAAAAAGGATCTTTACAGGAGAAGAAGTAAAATATGAGAAAGGGGAGTAGTGAAAGTGGAGTGTTAGTTTGGGAAGAAGGGAGAGTTGAAAGTAGTGGAGAAAGAAGTTAGTGTGAAGGAAAAAGTTAGTGTGGCGAAGTGTGATGTAAGAAAGGGGAAGTATGAGAATGTAGAGGGGGTAGGGGAGGGTAGATATTAGAGGGGGATATTAGAGCGACTGAAATAACGTCTTAAGAGGCTAGAAAACTCTTTTTTTCTAATTCTTCTAGTTATCAGATAATTGGTTTTCATTTTCAGTGGAGTTCACCACAAGAAAAACAACTGCGAGTCGACAGCAGTGATAGCGAAAGTTCGAAATGTGCTAAAATCTGCTCGAAATCATCTGTACCCAACTCAACTCACCCTAACAGTAGCAGGGATGGTGCCCAAAAAGAAACTTAGGAAAGGAAATGGAGGCTGGGGTGATCTTCGGGATCATGAACTCTGCTGGAATATCACTTTAAACCCAGATTTGGTGCTGCCTTAAATTTGACAAGGCTAAAAGAATTGACGATACTTGTAACAAATTTTGAGCAGGGCTCAATTTTTGGTTTTTGAGTTTTCCCAAAATCGATACTGCTCTTTTAAAAAATTGAAGGTTTTTCCGTATTTATAAATAAGTTTTATTATATTGGTTTGTTAAAAAATTTTTTAAATTAATTTATAGAAACAATGTGAATCTCGTTTTATCAATTGAAGGTATTTTAGTAATAGGCAGTGATGGGCAGTAACTAATTTTTTTTAACTAGTTAATTTTTTTTAGTAGTGATAGTGGTAACGAAATCGTTACTTTGTTTGCTTTTGCGAATGTTTTTTCTATTGTCACTTTTTGAATTTAAACAGAAAAAGTGACCAAAGGTGATTAAAATTCAGGATGAATTTAAAAAAATCATACCTTGAATTAACTAAAATTCGAGTCAATTTAGAGAAATCTAAAAAATTGAAAGTATTCGTTGATATTCATACAAATATTGGTGCGTTTAAGAAATCAAGTGAATCAATTGAAAATATTTCACTGATTTCAGTAAAATTAAAACGAAATAAAAAGAATTCAGGCGAATTTAAAAATTTTTAGTATGCATTTTAAAAAATAAGAGAAGTCAAAAAAATTAAAGATGATTAGAAAATGTAAGGAAAACTTAATGAAAATTCAGGGGAAATTCAAATGAATTTAAAAAAAAATCATTCTACAATTTTAGTGAAATTGAAGCGAATTTAGAACAATTTAAGGAAATTTAAAGAATTTAATATTATTCCTATAAATTCAAAGTGAATTCCCAATGATTTTAAATTAATTTAAAAGTAAAAAGAAAATTTAAGTGATTAAAAACCAATGCAAAATTTTTTTTAAAATTCATTTAATTCATTAAATTTGGAATGAATTAAAAAAATTCAAAGGGAATTCAAAAGAATTTGATAAAGTGCCTAAGATTTCATGCTGAATTTGAAAAAATTCAAGGTGACTTAAATAAAGTTCAAGTTAATTTGGAATAATTTAAAGGAATTGAGAAGAATTCGATAGAATTGAAAAAAGTTAAAAAATATATTTTTTTAAATTCAATTAATTCATTAAATTTAGCATGAATTGGGAAAAATTCAGAGGGAACTAAAATGAATTTAATGAAATGCCTAATATTTGAAAGCAAATTAATTAAAGTTCGAGTTAATTTGAAATAATTTGAGGGAATTGAGAAGAATTCAATAGAATTTATTAAAATTCAGAGTTAATTTAAAGAAGAATTCGAGTGAATTGGAAATAATTTAAAAATATTTGGAAAAACTAATTTAATTGAATAAATTTTGAACAAATTGAGAAAAATTTAAAGGGAATTCAAAAGAATTTGATGAAACTTCTAAAATTTCATGGTGAATAAAAAAATCAGGATGATTAAATAGAATTAATAAAAATTCAAAGTGAATTCAAAAGAAAATTTAAGTAAACTAAACAAATTTCAAATTTTTTTAAAAATTAATTTAAATCATTAAATCTGTAATTAATTGAGAAAAATTTAAAGAGAATTCAAAAGAATTTGATGAAGTGCCTAATATTTCATGATAAATTTAAAAGAATTCAGTGTAACTTAAATAAAAATCGAGTTAATGCAAAAAAATTAAAGGAAATGAGAAGAATTCAATAAAGTTCAGAGAAATTTAAAGTGAATTCAAAAGTAATTTCAAGTAAATTGGAAATCAACTGAAAAAAATTTAATGGAATTCAAAAGAATTTGGTAAAATCAATGTGAATTCAAATAAATTTATGAATAATTCAAAATAATTCAGGGGGAATTCACAAAAATTTCGGTTGAATTCAAAAGTAATAAGGCCTAATTCGAAAGAATTCGGAATAAAATCCAAACAATTCGTGGTGGATTTTAATAAATGTAGTGTTAATTCTAAAGAGTTCTTGGTGAATTAAAAACAATTCGAAATAAATCAGGGTGAATTTAAGAGTATTTAGGATGAATTCAACAGAATTGAGGGGGAAATTTAATGAATTTAGTTTTAATTTAAAATAATTCAGAGTAAATTCACAAAGATTCAGGATGAATTAAAAAAAAATTAAAGCTAAATTCAAAAGAATGCATGGTGAATTTAAAAGTAATCGGGATGAATTGAAAATAATTCAGGGGCAATTCACAAGAATTCAAGCTAAATTTGAAATAATTCAGGGTAAATTAAAAAGATTTTATGATCAATTTCAATGAATTTAGATTGAATTTAAAATAAATCATTGTGAATTCACAAAGATTCGAGCTGAATTCAAAAGAATTGAAAGCAAATTCCAAAGAATACAGGGTGAATTTAAATAAATTTCGGATTAATTGAAAATATTTGAAGTGAATTGAAAAGTATTTAGGATGGATTCAAATTAATTCAGAGTGCATTCACAAGAATTCAGGGTGAATCCAAATTAATTCATGATGAATTTAAATAAAAACAGTATGAATTAAAATGAATTCAGTGCAAATTCCAAAAAACTGATGGCGAATTCAAAGGAATTCATGACGAATTTTATTAAATTCAGGGTTAATTCAAAAGAACTCGGGGTGTATTTAAGAGTATTTAGAAAGAATTCAAAATACTTCAGGTCAAATTCACAAAGAATCAGACTTGATTCACAAGAATTCAGGTTTACTTTAAAAGAATTCAGAGGGAATTTAAATGGATTTAGGATTTTATCAAAATAATTATGATCAAATTTACGAAGATTCAGGCCGAATTCAAAAGAATTCAGGGAGAATTTGAATAAATATAAAACTAATTTAAAATAATTCAGGGTGAATTTGAAAGTAATCTTTATTTATTAAAAATAAGTCATGGTCAGTTCACAAGAATTTAGGGTGAATCTAAATTAATTCAGTGCAAATTCAAAAGAATTCATCTTAAATTTTTATAAATTTAGGGTTAATTCAATAGAATTCAGGGAGAATCTATAAGTATTCGGGATAAATTAAAAAAATTAAAGATAAATTCAAAAGAGTACATGGTGAATTTAAAAGTATTCAGGAGGAATTGAAAATAATTCAGGGGAAATTGAAAAGAATTCAAGATAAATTGAAAAGAATTCAGGGTAAATTAAAAATATTTTAGGCTCAATTTCAATGAATTTAGACTGAATTTAAAATAAATCATTGTGAATTCACAAAGATTCGAGCTGAATAAAAAAGAATTCATGGCAAATTCAGAAGAATACGGGGTGAATTTAAATAAATTGCGGATTAATTGGAAATAATTCAAAGTGAATTGAAATGTATTTAGGATGGATTCAAATTAATTCAGAGAGAATTCACAAAAATTCAGGCTGAATCGAAATTAATTCAGGATGAATTCTAAAGAATTCAGTGCAAATTCCAAAAAATAGATGGTGAATTTAAAGGAATCCATGGCTTAGTTATGGCTTTAATTTTTTAATTTTTCGAATTAAAAAAAAATTCAGGGTTAATTCAGAAGAACTCGGGGTGTATTTAGGAGTATTTAGGAAGAATTAAAAATAATTCAGGCTGAATTCACAAAGATTCAGACTCGATTCACAAGAATTCAGGATGAATTCAAAATAACACAGGGTAAATTAAAAAAAATTCAGTGCAAATTCAAAAGAATTTACAGTAAATTAAAAAAAATTTAGGGTTAATACAAAAGAATTCAGGGTGAATTTAAAAGTATTCGGGATGAATTCAGAGTAATTCAGGGTGAATTAAAGATTTCAGGTTGAATTCCAAATAATTCTAAGTAATTCAAAGAAATCAGAAATCCTTCGGTTCTTTGCATTCTTCAATAAAAAAAGTTACAAAAGTGAAATTTTTATTTTAAATTTTGACTCTAATGATTTTATCTTAAAAAAGTGATTTTAGAAAAAAAGTGACTAAAAGTGACTTAAGTGACTGTGTGACAGTCCTGAATAATTCTTTTTTTGTATATACTTCCCATACCTAATATATGTTTTTAAAATTTAAAATTAATTAAGAAAAAATTACATTTTTTAAACAGGACCGATACTTATCTGCTGTTAAAAAAAAATAACTTACCCATCACTGGTCAAAATTACAAGATGTCATATTTTTATTTACTTATAAAAGCGATAAAATACAAATTTATTTATTTTTAGAAAAATAAGTCTTTAATTTTACTCTAAATTAGTATTTTTATTTTTAATTCGAAATCGACTCTAGCCTTCAATTTTTTTATTTTTGCAGATTATTTAATTTCCCACTAGATTTTAAGAAGCGCATGGAAAAGCGATGAAACATATTTTCTCCGTGCTCAAAAATTTTCACAAATTGATGTGAAAAATGTTTATAACCGTGGTGTGAAAGAACTGATCTTGTTAAACAATTAATTAATTGAACCACTGAAATAACTCGTCCTTTCGCAAAATTGTGCTTCTTGAAAAGAAAAAAAACACACATTTTCAGTGGTCCGATCGCGCGAGTTTATTTAATGTTTAAACAAATAATTTTCGAATTATATTGAGAAAATTTTTTAATTATGATAAAAGTCCAAAGAATTTTTTATTTTAAACTCTAAAAAATTTGCGAAATCCAAGGCCACAGAGAAATGCTCAATTTTTAGTAGTTAGAGATATTTTCTAATTACAATTTTTTTTAAATTATCTGGCAGAGCCAGTAGATAGACGTCTGGATTTATTAATGTTCACATCCTAAATTTTTAAATTTTAGCGTAAAATGGTGTTTAACGCTGAAAAATTTCTGCTATTTATGTGATACTTGCTTGTGCTCGAGAACTATTTTTTTACTAAGTATGCACTTCTTAATATTTTGTTTATTAAATATTAGATACGCGCACGTTTTATTCTAGTCATTATTGTTTAAGCGTAAAATTGAAACGAAAATCAGACTTGGTCCAATGAAAAGAAATTAATTTATTAATTAAATAAAAAAGATTTTTAAAAAACTTTTTATTTTGACCTATTGGGCCAATTCTGATTTAATAGACCTTTTTTAATAAACGAAAATCGAAAGTGTTGGTAGTAGCACTTCTATCAAGGATGAAACCGTATTTTTTAAACACTTTTTTTAAGAAAGGCTTT
>JAAAKG020138384.1:0-12646 GCA_010014905.2 Druon quercuslanigerum
CCCTTGCTAGGCTAGTGTTCACCGCATGGGCCACCGAGGCTCTTCCAGAGTGCGAGGCGGGAATCGAACCCGCAAGCGGACAGAGTGGGTCCAAAGCCTGCGCTTTAGCCCCCACGACCATCGTCCCACTCTGGGTTATCTACTGTTTAAACAATTATATTTGTTGAAATTATTAAATATTTCCGTATTTTAATCAAAAATTGGATAGAAAGTGCAACATATGTTAAAAAGCCGCAACTTTCGATCTCGATTATAACTGAAAATTATTAAAAACAATAGTACATATACATAAACTAGTCTTTACCTCATTATTGACAAATAATATTAGATAAAGTCAAGTGGTGAAATGGAGAGGAATGCTATTTACTATCCTTGAAAAGTTTAAAGTAGGCACAAGACAATATCTACACGTGGCATTTGGAAACGAATATTCACCATATGCGCATTTACGTGGGAAGCTGCAAATTAAAAATATCGGTCCAAAATGAGATTTCGAAAAAAAGAAGCTTTTGAGAAACTTCAAAAGCTTTTAAGGTATCAGTTAACAGAATTTTCGCCAACATATGTTTCAAAACATCACATCTATTTTCCTCCGTCTCTGAATTAATTTTTTTTAAAGTAAGAATTTAAATTGATTTGATAACAAATCATAACATATAATTTCTAACAGCTAATTAAATTATCTTTTTGTTAGAAACATAATTACGTGGCAAAAAGGCGTGAACACTGATGTAATAAGATATGCTTTATGAAAAATTATTTTTGATTATATTTAGCACTTCGAAGTTAGATGTTTCGGTATTTATGCATAATTTGGTATTAATTTTTATTATACTGACCAACAAAATTGAGACATATCACAAATATTAGGAGCAGGTTATAAATTAAAATCCTCATCTTGATACAGAAAGTCAACTGGGTTTTGAAGAATTTTTTTAGCTGTAACTGAAAAGAGTTTATATTTTGTACATATATAATACTCGTTATCTCATTATTGCCAAAGATTATTATCTAAGTTTAGGTGGTGGGATGAAATCGAGATAATGAGGCGTTGTGTCAATCGAACTTTAACGATTATAAAAGAAGTAAACTTTATTTATTTGCATTCAGCATTTTTGCATCAGAAACTGCCGTCTTTGGCAATGCTGAGCTGACTTTGAGTTGAAGGAAATTTCCAAAGTACAAACCAAAAAAAACAAATACTTAAAAATTTTACTGAAAGGAACTAAGAATTAGTGAAATATATTGTAAAACAATTTAGAAAGTTAATTATATTTAAATATAAGCCTAAATTTAGCAAAAAATTTTCTGAATTTGAGAAGGTCAAAATTTGAGATTGAAAATTTAATCCTACGTTTTCTCAAACTCATATAAATATTATTTTAATTCAAATAAATTTCTGCTTCATTTGAATAGAATATTTTTAAGATTATTTCGCACTTGGGATAAATTATTTACAAATCAGAATTTAAAGTTGTTTCTTTTCAGAAGCGGACTGGAATTTATATACCGCCAGGAAAAATTGGCTGCCACGTGTCCTCTGAGGTATGGAAAGATTACCCAAAAAGATTATATCTTTAAACTAATAAATATATTTAAATTACAAATTAAAGGAGAGAACATTCAATCGAATAATATCCAGGATTTTTATACGTATCCGGGTCAAAATATAGCTCCTGCATAGAAGGTCTTGCTTCTATGTTCTTAAGTTTTACTAATGTCTCTTTTAAAGCTCCTTATTCTCCGTAGAATTCTAAAGTTCTCTTTTAACGCTCATTAATTTTAACCCACAAAATATGTGGCCTCGTTGCCTCGACAAAAAATAAACTTTAAGGTTGCCGACCAGGAGCAAGAGGAGCCCGTCAGTCCAGACCTAAATAACGGCTCGTGGTCTAACCATTACTCAAATTAATTTGCATCACAGCAAAGGCGCCTCTACAATTTTGTAGAGGGGCATGGCTGCGAGGAAATAGGTTAAAACGTTAATCCAGGACATCCGTTTAGTTCAAAATAACTCTAAGCGTTTAGGGGGGCTGGTTTTTGTTACAGGGACCCCGAGGTCGCGAATCTAAGGACTTGCATACTCGCCAAGGGAGTCAACGTCGTCCTGTTACTTCAGCTATGTTCTAAAGGTTTGATGGTAATAGTAACGGATCTTAAAGGAATAGGAAGACTTTTCATGGGGTCAGCTTACTTTCCATATGACAGCGATACGAATCCACCAGTGGAGGTACGGACACTGGTGGAATACTGCAAGGTAAGGGGTCTTCCTGTTCTGTTGAGCTGCGATGCTAACTCCCACCTTACTTCGTCGGGCAGCGCGGACATCAATTCAAGAGGTAACAATCTAGTGAAACACCTACTCACCACTGATTTAGATATTCCATATACGGGGAGCATGCCGACGTTTCGTACCTCGGAGGAGGGAATTCATTGACATCACTCTGTACCGGTGGTTTTAGATATAACATCAAGAAGTAGAGAATCTCATATAAAACCACTTACAGATAAAATTCGAGTTGAAATCCATTGTACCCATGGGTCCTAGATCGACCAGAAATTAAAGAAGATCGAACTGGGATTAGTTTTCCATAGAAATAAACAGTACACTCTCTGAAGTGCCCAGGTGAATCAGAAACGAGGATACCCTGGAGATGGCAACTGAAATTTTCACGGAAGCCATCAAATCTACTTATAAAAGTAGTGGTCGACCTTCAAGAGTGTGAAAGGCTGGGGAGATACACTGGCGGAATAGGAAACTGGAAGAGCTTCGCAGGGAAACCAGAGAGAGGTTCATACTTGCCAGTACTGGTAAAACGGAGGAACTATGGACTACATTTTCGACAATGAGGGATGAATATAGGAGTTCTATACCTGAGGCAAAGCATGAAAGCTGGACCAACTTTTGCACAGGCATCGAGAAAGGAGCAGAGGCGGCTAGACTGGATGATCTGCTTTCTCGAAGTCCGAATGCTATTCTTGGTACTATGAAATTTCCCGGTGCGGGATAATCAGAGTCTGACAAGGATACCTTCGTAACCTGATCAAGTCACATTTCCCGGGCTTTACAAAGCTATGGGAAGAGGGGACGATACCTCCGAGGCAATCAAATCCGCCACCGAGACTGTTATACCAGCCAGGGTCAGGTTGGCCCTGAAGTCGTTCAGTCCTTACAATTCTCCTGCTCCAAATGGCATATATTGAGTCTTTTTAGAAAGGGCTGGTAGAAACATTCTAGAGCCGATTCTCAGACTTTTAATACTAATCCGACGTTGTATCTCGACAGAATTGCGGAGACTGAGCAGGCTCAGGGACAAAATGTCCGCTCGTCGATACTTCTTTGACAACAAGTATCGACTTAGCCTATCTAAGAAAAACGAATGGATTAACAGTGAGGCACACCTGCCCAGTGATGCAAATAACTGGTTTACAGATGGATCCAGGTACACGGAGAGCGCACGAGCCGGTGTACATCGTAGAAGGAATGGAATGGGATTCACAATCGCAAAGGGGTCCTACGCCACAGTTCTAGAATCTGAGATAATGGTCATACTCCATTGCACCGACAAGACAAAGGAGTATGGTAATAAAAGAAACAAACGAATCTGCTCAGACAACAGGCCTGCTATAACGGCCCTGCATGGAACAACAACCACGCGCTACTAGTTTGGAAGACCTTCCAGGCACTGAATAATCTAGAGGCAGACAGCCAAGTTACTATTTTTTGTATCCCTGGACACAAAGGCATCAAAGGCAACGAGATCACGGAAAGGGTAGTACAACTAGAAGCAAAACAAATTTTGCTGCGCCTGAGCCAGTTGCACGTGTATCTAGTAGGTCAGTCCTTAAAGATATTTACAGTTTTCTGACCAAGGAACATCAGCATTAATATTAACTCTCTAAGGAGAGGGCTATGGGGTCACTCCTAAGGTTCATAATGGGACGCAACAGGATCACTGAAGCGTCAGGGGCTGTCACAGTCTCAACCCAGAATATTGATAATAATAATTACCTTTCATTCGGGGTCGATCTAAATGGTTAAGAAATTGACTTAAACAGTTTAACAATGGGAATCCTTTTAAAACACCAATACTTTAGATAATTATTTGTTAAAGAAAAAAGACAGTTATTCTATTGAAAATCGATCTTGTTTTATTCGTCTAATTAAAGGTAAATATTTTAATAAAGCTTATGTAAGTAAAACTGGCCGGAAATTAAAAAGCAGGATTTCTGAACCAAAAGAGATTGTGAAGCTAAGAATTTTAGCCCAGATTTCTCACAGCATTTTTGGAATTTTAATCATTACTTTGATTTTTATTTCAAAAATATTGAAATATTAGCTAAAGAAAAAAACACGTATCAACGACATATTATTAACTCTATAAAAAAAAACGAAAGATTTTAGTCAACTTACACACTGAAATTCTAAATATTAATAAAATTGATCAAAGTATTATAAAATAAAGAGATTTTTTAGTTACAAGATTTCTTACTTTTAATTTAAACAGATTTTTGCGCTTCCTTATCAGTACTTCTAATAAAAACCCGTCCATTGTTTGACATCGTTCATCACCTACATAAGATAACAACATCAACTGTAAAAGTATTATTATTTTAGACACAAATTACTCTAAAATGTTTTTCCATACAATGAAAGTTGTAAATTTTTGAAATTATAATATTTTACAGCTCTCATAGATATAATCTAGGAGGAAACCATGGAAAAGAATTCTTAGAAATCTCCCAGTAAATCAACATTCGTTTAGAAATTCTGGAAATTGTGTGAAGAGAGATGGCGGAATCCGACTCAATTCGAAAGCCAACAATTTCAGCCAAAACTGTATTTGTTGAGGAAAGTATCACGAGTTTTATGATCGCGAGCAGCGTCGAATTTACAGTTTTAAGATTTTCAGATTACGCTGTGAGCCCCTCAAGCCTGGTTAAAATGTGCGCAAAGAAAAAGTATCGATGGAGAAAATTTTTTTTTAACCATTAATGACTTCAAAAAGCACTAAAACAGCTTTTTGCTACCCGTAGAACTTACTCATGATATTTGCATAAAATATTAATCAGACCCGTGTTTTTTTATTTTAGCAGAATCCGCTTTCTAAGGGTAGAAACCACCTCTACTAAACCAAAAGCAACCTAAGCCACTCATCCCTGTGATCAGCAAGTTTAATCGCTCGTTCTTCCTAAAATAATTGAATACCACACCATTATATAGCCCACCTAATCACCTGCCCTTTAATTAACGTAACCCATCCAAACACCAACCCCTAATCTACCTAACCTCGAGAAACCACCCCTATCAAACCACAAGGAGGCTAACCCACCTGATCCTGGGAACAGCGAGTTTACCTTCTTATTTTCCTTGTAATAATTTAATCCCACGCCACAGGCGGGTTATCCCACCTACCCTTAACACATTTATCCCGTAGAATCTACGCCTACCAAACCACAAACAGGATAACTCTCGTGACCCAGGGAACAGCGAGTTGCTGTTCCTAAGCAGGTTGCTTCGTGGTGTGTGTTTGGATGAGTTACGTTGGTTAAGGGGTAGGTGATTAGATGGGCTATATTATGGTGTGGCATTCAATTATTTTAGGAAGAACGAGCGATTAAACTCGCTGGTCCCAGGTATAAGTTGCTTAGGTTGCTTTTGGTTTAGTAGAGGTGGTTTGGTTTAGGGGTTGGATGAAAATTTAAAAAGTGAGCGCATTTTCAAAATATTTGAGACATGTCTTGAATAATTTTTTATAGGAAATAATAGTCTGCTTTAATCGTAAAAAATATGATTTAAAATAAAAAAATTACAATTTTTGAAAAACGACACCAAACAATATATACAGGTTTGTTATAAACTCTGGTTATAAAAATATATTAAAATTAAAAAAAAAAACTTTTTGGGAAAAGGACACAAGATACAATAACATTTTATTTTGGAACGATTTCCGGCTAATATATATCTACGTTAAATATAAAAAAAATGCGGGGAAAATACAAAGACCGAGCAACTAGCGCGAGGGCAACGCATTTTTTAGTGCGAAGCGCAAGAAAAATACATTATCGAGCGCAAAGCGCGAGAACCAACTGTCGCGCGTCCTAGGCGTGCTCAATCTTGCGAGCGAATGGAGCCGCACGCGTAGCGCGTAATGAGACTGAGTCCGCTCACCGGGCAGATTTTTTTTTAATTTATATTTTGTTAATATAAATAAGTTCATAAATTCTATATTAAATTATAGCTAGCGCAACGTTAAACTATAATTTTATTTAAAAATAAATATTTAATTCAATTTAGTGTTTAAATCTTCAGGTACTCTGAACCCATAGATAAATAGTAGTAGAATTCATTTGTATGCATTCTGAAAGAGATAAATATATTAGAGCGTTTGTAAGACGAAAATAGTACAAAAGGAATTCACGAAATGCATGGAATTTGTGGAATTCATGGAATTCAAGTAATTTAAGGAATTTAAGGAAACTACAGAATTCAAGGAATTTACGGAATTCAAGAAATTCATGGAATTCAAGTAATCAATTGAATTCAAGGAATTTAAGAAATTCATAGAATTCAAGGGATTCATGGTATTCGCTTTATTTATGGTTTTCACGGAATTAATAGAATTCAAGGAATTTATGCAATTCAATAAATTTATGGAATTCACGGAATTTATGGAATTCAAGGAATTCATGGAACTCAAGGAATTTATGGAATTTATAGAATTCACAGAATTATGGAATTCATAGAATTCACAAAATTCATGGAATTCTTAGAAATCACGGAATTCCTATATGTCTGTGAATTCCATGAATTTCGTGAAATACGTGATTTCCGCTTTTTTCTTGAATTTCTTGAATTTTGAAAATTCCTTCAATCCCATACATTCCATGAATTTCATTAATTCTTTGAATTTTAGGACACTTGGAATTCATGAAATGTATGGAATTCGTGGAATTCAGAGAAATTATAGAATTCATGTAATGGCCGGAATTCACGTATTTCATGGACTTCAGGAATTCGTGGAATTTCACGAAACTTAAGGAATTTATAAAATGCAAAGAATTGAAGAAATTTTTAAAATTCCTTGAATTCTGTGAATCCTTTATTTGCCGTAAATTCCTTGAATTCCGTGAATCTTTTATTTGACGCGAATTCCTTGAATTCCGGGAATCCTTTATCTTCCGTGAATTCCTTGAACTCCGTGAATCCTTTATTTTCCGCGAATTCCTGGAATTACATGGATTCTTTGGCTTCCATGAATTCCTTGAATTTAATGAATTCGGTGAGTTCCTTGAATTCAAAGAATTCCCTGAATTCGATGAATTCCCTGAATTCAATGAATTCGATGAATTCCTTGAATTCGATGAATTCCTTGAGTTCGATGAATTCTTCGAATTCGATGATGAATTCCTTGAACTCGATGAATTCCTTGAATTTTTTGTTACGCGGATATTGAGAAATGTTGTAGAAGTATTGTAGAAATCCAAAAATTTCAAGCAGTGTACTATATATCAACCAAAGTTTTTTCTGGGTCGGTTTTTTTCGCAGGAAAAAGTACCAGGAAATGATTTAAATTTTTTTTGGCTTCAAAAAGTGTCGAGATATCCGCCGCAAGTATGATACAGAAGAATTACTGGATACTTTGTCTCCATTTTTTCTTCAAAAGAAACGAGTTTATTTCTGAAGATATTTTTAAAACATTTCAATCAAAAATTCTTTGGGAATTCTCAATACTTAGAGGCTTATAAAGCAGACCTTTGAAAGGACACCTTGTGTGGAGAAAAATTCGATTTGCAGGTTGTTTACACTCCTTAAATGCTAATCAGTAAAATTTTGTAATTTATTCAATTAAATAAGTGTCACGGTTTCAAATAGTGATCTGAGACTGTAAATGAATTCAGTGACGATTTTTTTTAAACCTTTAGCAACATTTAATGCTTTTTCAGTGTAAAAAAATAAGAACATCAGTAGTTTATTACTGCAAATCTGAAATACTAATTGAAGGAGTGGAAATGACTCTTATTTAAGTCCGAACAGGAACGTGAAGCAGTTTGTAATTCATTTTGACAGAATTCTGTCTGTCTACTGGACTGTCCATTCGTTCTCGCTCCGACAATCGCGTAATTTTTCCATTGTGAATGCTTATTTTCACCCGGTCTCCATCCATATATATTCCAGTGACATAAATGTTGTTCTCTAATATTGTAAAGATTTGACCACCTAATGTACATAACACATTTTGTTCTTCGGTTGGCAGAAGCTCATCGTTACCCTTTCTCAATAGATTTCTAATTCGTTCATCAGCAGAAAATCTGTATCTACGAAGTTCGAATATTCGGTTTGGATTACTATATGGAATATATCGGATCATGTAGTTTTTATTTCCAGGTAGTGTTATAACAATTGTGTTGGGATGATAAACCCAGTCAGGAGCAGGACCGTCAGAGACAGCCCTGGCAGATCGTTGCCTGGCATGAGGAAGCCTGGGAGAAGAAGGCATGGTAGAAGTAGGCCTGGCAGAAGAAGTGCTGGCAGAAGAAGTGCTGGCAGCAGGTGACCTGGACCTGTCACGATGAAAAGGCTCCTGATCTTCACGAGAGCCAGACTGTGAACTGAATTCTGCAAGAGGAAACAGGGCATTAAATTTATTTAAAATCATGAAAAGCAAAAAATAAAGGGTAAAATTTGTTGCATATTCTTTTTGGGACGCTGATAAATTTACATATTCCTGAGAAATTTTCATGACGGTAAAGAAACCAATTTTGACATGATTTACTTCAACTTAATAAGAATCAACTGACACACGCCCGTACAGAAATTTTTCTGGTTGGCCTAACTAAAACAAATTTTATGGTCGGATCCTGACCGGGCTACATTTTTTTAAATCAACTAATCTGAAGGCGGTCGTTTACTAGCTGGGTCAGTCCTAAAATCTCATAATCTGGGCACTGGTCAGGATAATTTTTTGTAGAAATTACAATTTTTTAAGAGACATAAGCATCATGAAAGCCGTTATTATGGATGCTAGATAAATCATTATTTTAAAAGTATAATGTAAAGATTTGTTAGATCAGCGAAACACAAATGATTTTTTTTAGATAATGTTTAGTCTGTAGATTTTTAAATTTACCGCCATGTAGGCTGGCGCCTCGAGCAAGGATGCACATTATACTCACGTCGCTTCGTCTCTTCAAAATGCGCAAATAAAAACGCTATCCGTAATTAAAATCAACCTTATTTCAGTAATCATTTTGAAAAACCAGCTTAGTGCATGGATAATTATTATTTTAAATTAAAGTATACTGCTGTGTATACATTTTGTCCTTTCTTCTTTTCTAACCTAAAATCACAATGCAGTTATCAAAATAAAACAATGGCTAGGAGATTTCATCATCAGTGGTTGCAATTATACTTCAATTTCCTCGCCAGAATTGATTAACTTAATTTGAATGTTAAAGTATTGAAGTTGGGACCCGACCAGTTTACTGTGAAGTTTTCAGCCGGGTCCTGACCAGTTTCCCCGACCAGCTCCCAGTTAAAATCGGGGCTCTCCGCCCGGATCCCTGATTGGATTCCCATTCTGGCGTGATATCACTATTTGGCTATTGTCTAATGAACTAAAAAGACCTTTAAAATTAAAAGATGTTTGCGAGCTGAGAGTGAAAAAGCTCTGTAACGATTTTTTGGTAGCCAAGTGTCTTTCGTCGTGAACAGTCTTATATTTTCACACTAGAAATTTAGTTATTGTAAACATCGATTTCTTCTGTATTTTGTTGGGTTCTTAGCTTATCTTCCATCACTCACAGAGTTACACGTGGCTTTACGCGGGAAATTCAATGTTCACAGGAAGACGTTATTCAAATTTTCAGAAAAATATGAGGTAAAAGTTATAAAATAGTAAAAATTATGTTGATGTGTTAATGAAAATAATTTTTTGCTGCTTTTTATATTAGGAACAGATTAACTGACTATGGAATGATTGATTTTTAAAAAACTGAATATAAGATGAAAAATAAATCTCTGAATTCAATTTTTAAAGTTATACGTACATATATTTTGATAAAAATAATTAATAATTCATTTGCATGTTCTTTACTCAATTATTGATTATTAATAGATTCTGCTAAAATTTATATTTTCTAAAATTAGATAAAAGTTTACAATTAATTTACGTTAAACAAAGACGAGTTTAAATTTGATAAATGTTAGAAGTAAAAATTATTTAAATATTTAAATAAAAATAATTTTCAATGCTTTATATTATTTGACGTTTAAATTAAAATAATGGATTAATGATTTCTTCTTTTAAAATTATTGAATATGTATTAAGTAATTACGTCAAAACTTTTAAATTTCTTAAATTATTTCAAAAAAAAAATAAAGATATTCAGAAATTAACAATAAAAATAAAAAAGATATATAAAATTAAAAATAATTTGATTCTTGCAATGAAAATTATTTTTTAATGCTTTTAATGTTTTGAACTAATTAACTGTTAACTTATTTTATTGAAACTGACGATTTCTGGAATTAGTGTAAAAAAATACTAATAAACCAAATTTTAAGAAATTAAATCTCAAATTTGAAAAAAGATATTAGCTAAAGATTATTTAAGTGCTTCAGTCAAAGTTATAGTTAAATTCTTCTTATATTGTGAAATAATTATTTAATTATTAGATGAATACTCCTATTCCAGGTAAATAATTTTTTAAATTGATAAAAATAATTACCTAATGCTTTTAATTTTATTAAGTCATTAATTAACTATCACCTGAATAATTGCGTTTGCAATATTAAATTACATACAGATTGAACTTTAATTTTTTTCAAGTGAGTAGCATAAATTTTTACAATAAAAGTTTATTTAGTTCTGAAATACATTTATTTCAATTATATAATTTTTGTAAGTTTGTGTGATGTTGTACAATGAGTATCTGAATTCGAGCAATTCACGGAATTCACCAAATTCACGAAACTTCCGGAATTCATGAAATTCACAGAAGTCACGAAATTCGCAGAATTCGTAGAATTCAGGGAATTTATGAAATTTAAGATGATCAAGAAATGCACGAAAATCACGGAATTCGCGGAACTAATGAAATTAAAGGAATTCGCAAAATTTATATCATTTATAAAATTCAAGAAATTAATTATATGCACGGAATTAATGGAATTTAAGGAATTCATGGAATTCAAGGAATTCATGGAATTCAAGGAATTCATGGAATTCATGGAATTCAAGAAATTCACGGAATTCAAGGAATTCACGGAATTCAAGGATTTCATGTAATGCAAGGATTTCGTGGAATTCAGAGAATTAAAGAAATTAATGGAATTAAATAAATTTACGAAATTGATACGATTCAAGGAATTCACTGAAATCGGGGAATTTACAGAATTCATTAAACTTATGGAATTCGCGAAATTCAAGTAATGCATGAAATTTACTAAATTCACACAATGCGCTGAATTAATGGAATTCTCGGAATTTATGGTTTATTTATGGCTCAATTGACTGTGATCACAGAATTTACGAATTTCGCGGAATTTATGTAATGCCCGGAATTCAGGGAATTCTAGGTCTTCACGCAAAATCCAGAATTCGCAGAATTCATGCAGTTCGCGAAATGTAGGATGTCCAAGAAATTAATGTAGTTCGCAAAATTCATGGGAATGAAGGAATTGACGAAATTGAAGGAACTTGCGGAATTCATAGAATTCAATGAATTCACGGAATTCATGGGATTAATAAAATTCACGGGATTCATATGATTAATAAAATTAATGAGATACATGAATTTCATGGAATTCGAAGAATTTACGAAGCTCATGAAAGTTGAGGAATTAAAAGAATTCATCGAATTGAAGGAATTTACATAAGTTATAGAGTTTAAGGGTTTTGTGGAAGTACATGAATTCCATACATTCCATGAATTTCATGGTTTCTTTAACTCATTGAATTTCACGAATTCTTGAATTTGGTGAATTCCATGAATTCCGCGATTTCCTTTAATTGTAGAAATTAGTAAATTTATTACTGTGATTTCTATCATTTTCGTGAATTCTATCAATTCAGCAAAGTCCATGAATTCCATGATTATCGTGAATTCCATGAAATCTACGAATTCCGTGAATTCCATAAATTCTTGAATTCCATGAATTTTGTGGATTTCCTGAATTTCACGAGTAAGCATAAAAAATGCAACTTCGGGCGCCAACTGTACGACGTAGTATCAAATCCTAGAAAATATATTTCCCTTTAAAATAATGGTTGTATAAGTACAAAACTTTTACAAGACATCATAAAGCAATTTGAGTTTCTTTAAGTCTTCTGTATAGTCTGAATTCTGTTTAATTGTCTGAATTCTGTGAAATTCTGTGAATTCTATGAATTCTGTGAATTCTATGAATTCTGTGAATTCTATGAATTCTGTGAATTCTTTGAATTCTGTGAATTCTATGAATTCTGTGAATTCTTTGAATTCTGTGAATTCTGTGAATTCTATGAATTCTGTGCATTCTATGAATTCTGTGCATTTTGTGAATTCTTTACATTTTGCGAATTCTATGAATTCTGTGAATTCTATGAATTCTGTGAATTCTATGAATTCTGTGAATTCTATGAATTCTGTGAATTCTATGAAT
>JAAAKG020138385.1:0-12646 GCA_010014905.2 Druon quercuslanigerum
AGTGACCTTGTGCTTTCGATTTGAAGGTTTGCCGCAAAGGTACCCCTGGGAATGGCGAAGTGCTAGAGATAGTGGCATTAATGTTAAGCAAAAGAGGAGTGGGCTCATGGAGTCGCCCTGAAAGACACCTCTTTATATATATATATAATATATACAGATATAATGAAATCTAAGAAATAGCTAATTTCTTTGAAGAATTTATAAATAAGGTAATATTACATGTTTATAATTTGTAATTTAAATAGGCTCGTGCTTTTCGGTACACGCGTAGTTGCAAAAGTAAGGGTTCGTTAGCATCACTGTCTGAGCTAGATGCCAACCCAATCCGGCTACATGAGTTGTGAAAAAGCCATCAAGCATTTTTTTCGCCTAACAAAAAACCAAAGGATAAATTAAAAATGTTCATACTTGTAATCTTTCTATATTTCAGGTTTCTCACAGACTATGTTTTCTAAAATGAGATTATTCAGGATGGATAGGCAGTCCAAGAAGATGTCTGTTTAATTAAGTAATGAAACCAATACAAAATTGTAACGATTTTACTATTTAATTGAACAGCTTCTTAAAAATTAAAAATTAAACATAAATAAACTTACAGCAAAAAATGCTGTTTTGCCAAGTTATAAGAATAAATCAAGTTCCATCCCCTGTAATTAGTATTATTCCTTAGCCCTCAGCGTGCGGACATCTTGCTAGCTGTCTTGAAAGACCGAAATACATTTCGACCTCGAGTCTATCAAATACCGATATCGTTAACTTCTCATCTGGTGCCCCCAACATTACTCGCGTACATGTCTACTGCGCAACTTCACTTCTATGAGCGACATCGGTAACGGAACCAGTGTTCCCAATCTTGGGAACTTTTGAAACTGCGCTTTATATTCATGATAAATAATCATTGAAAACTGCATCCAAAGTAATTTCTTAATCCTAAAATAGAATTTTGAAGTAACAGATTAAAAAACAATTTATCTTTGTTACTTCAAAATTCATGTATTTTTTAATCGAAAGCTGGAGACGACTCCTTTCAAGGATCCCATGTTATGAATAAAGTTATGAATACTTTGAATATGAATTTTTCAGGAATGTGTACCTTTTTTCTGTTCTATTTGATTAAATAGGGAAACTATTTAAATTTCTTACTTAAGAGAAGTCATGAAATTCGGTTATGCTATTTTATGGTTCTTTTTGAAATTGAGATGCACCCTAGAATTATATGTATTTTCACTACTAAATAAGATACATACTGGTCTGACTTATGAACCTAAATTAATTTAAATTTAAAATCATTATTTATCAGGAGAATAATTAATTATTCCTAATTAATTTTTGGTAATTTTAAATCAGATTGTCGGGAATAAGCAAAAAATTAATTTTGATACTCCACAGAGACGAGATCAATCATTGGTACACAAAGTTATTTCTTTCTCAGAAATCAAAATTCATAACCTCTTTACATTGAAATCGAATTTTTTTTATTCCTCTCCAAAATCTTATTTTCGGATTACTAAAAATTCTATATCGGCATTTTTTATTCATTATTTATTATACATATTAAATCTGAATATTTATATAATTTAAAATCAGCGCGCTAACAGTAACCAATTGGGTTGTTGACGGGACGTCGGCTCAGTTCAAAAAGTTACCAAGATTACATAAACCTTCCCCTCAAAAAGTTCCTCATCACTGATTGCTGATTGTGCTACAGCGCTCGGTCGGTAAAGTAATCTTGTTCAAGCACATCATGAATAGTGCAAGTACCGATCCTACACTTTTAATAAATAAGTGCCTGGCCATTGTCCTACGATTTCTAATTAACCATTATCATGCAAAGATTCCTGCAGTTAAATGGAAAATAATTTATTTAAGTGATTTAACGAAAAGTTTGCACTGTGCCAATCACCTTCGGAAATTCCCAACCGAAACTTCACGTTGTTATTTTCTCAACGCACTTACTAACTTTATTGACCATGGCGACTTTTAAATACTGTGTCTGCTGTCAAAATTATTTTGACGAATAAAGAGTGCCTATTGAATAATTTGGCCAGAAATTTAATGTTTAATGTTCTATATCACCTTTCTAGAGTACTTTGTAGGCGTAAGTATGTCATAATTCAATATTTATAGCCGCCTCTTTATATATAAAATCAGCATGTGACACTTCGCCTGCAGATTACCCTCCTCTAGGGTAATCTCAGGTATAATTTACCCCCTTATCTATTACTTGCAACACTTTTCACCCTTATTTTTGTCTGTGCAATGAGATCTGCCAAAAATAGTAATAAATATCTTGACAATTCTTGGTATTCTATTTATTTAATATTATTTATATAATAATAATAACTTCCTTTGAGATTTCTCCACTTGAACGTTTGGAGATATTCCCAAAGTGATTGTGTGGAAAGCTTCCCGGACTTTCTGGAAAAATTTCCAGAAGAAATGTTACAGACGTATTTCATCGTAACTAAGAATAATATTTAATTCAAAATAATTAACAAATATTGCAGTGAACATGATAAGTACAATTTATTCTTTATTTTGCAATATCTGAATGAGCGAACCCAAGCCAAGCTACATAAATAAATGTAATGTACACTTTAATATATAAGTGTTTAACATGACGTACAGAAGTTAACATTTGGAACAAAATCGAGTGCGAAGCACGATATACAGCTTGATAAGTTTAATCTTTCTGTCATGTGAAAATTATACTTTTGACTGTGATTAAAATAGGTTGCTTGAAAACACCTATTATTTTTGGTTCACATTTGGAATAAAAATGACATATTATGTTATATTTTTAGTAGGGGAGATCTTTAAGCTGAAAATATAAAATGAATAATCGAAATACTGAAAACTACTTTTAAATAATTGTACAGTCCTGCTAAATGAAACTTTAAATTACTATTCTTTTGACCATATTATTTATATAAATAATTATTATGAAATATATATTTTCAATTGCTCCCAACATGGATAAAGATACTGCCCCCCTGTCCCTTGAGGGGAACGGTAAGTTTGACTGAGGAAATAAATGACTGCAGCGACATCTATAAGAAAATCGGAAATGCAGTCTAGTTCCCCCTGACAATTACAAATACAACTTCACACCCGCAGGATGGAAAGGCACCTGGTATAGATGATATACCACATGAAGTATGGAAATATGGAGAGAAGAAACTAGAGGAATGGGCATGGATAACTTGTAATCGAGTATGGAGAGGAGAGGGATGGTCAGAGTTATGGAAAGAGGGAGTAGTGATACCAATAGTGAAGAAAGGCAAAGGAAAGGAGGTTAAAGAAAAAAGTTGATGAAAAAATATAGGGCCACTGAATCAGGCAATGTTACTAAAAATTTTTAGTAAATAAGAGGATTAAAAAGGAAAAAGGGGCAATGATAGCTATGTTCATAGACTTAAGAGGAGCATTTTACTCATTCGACTTAGGCGAAATAGAAAAAGTTATGGTGAAAAAGGGGATAAGAGAGGGATTAATAAAGAGTGTATCGGAAATTTTTAGACAGACAAAAAGCAGGGTAAAGGTAGGGGAACAAGTAGGAGATAGTTGCTGGTTGGTGAGAGGAGTGCGGCAAGGATGCCCTCTGAGCCCACCTTTATTTAATATATTAATGTCAGACTTGAAAGAAGAAAAGAGGAGAAAAGGTTTGGGAGGAGTTAGGATAGGAAAAGAAAAGATATATATACTGGCAAGCACAGACGACATAGTGTTGATGGCAGAGGATGCAGAAGGTATGGCAGGCTTAATTACAATATTAAAAAAATACTTATATGGGAAATAACTGCATTTAAATCAAGAAAAGACAAAGATATTGCAGTTTAGAACATGAGGAGGATATAGAAAGAATGGACGGGGAGATAGAAGGGAATAAACATAGAAGAAGTTTAAATATTTAGGATATATTTTTCACAAGAATGGAGATCATAGGGCTCATATAAGAGAAAGGATAAAATAGCAGCACGGGTAATGCAAGAGATATGGAATATAGGAAAAAGAAGGTTAAAAAAATTGCAGGAGGAGAATTGGGTTATTTGGTACGCTGATATAAGCGGTTTTAAGTTATGGGCCAAAGATATAGGGACGGAAAGAAAGGAAAGATATTAAGAGTTGACAAAAATGTATAAAAGGTGGACATTAGGTGTACCTTGGATGGCGTTAGGTTATACGGCAAGAGAAGAAACGCAAAGGGATAAATTAAGTATTCGACCGGGAAAGAAGGCATGGAAATTTGAGACGAAGCTGTGGGAAGGAAAGGAAGGGAAGTTGGCGAGAAAGTGAAGATAGGAGGGAGTTCTTGAATGCTGGAGAAATAGAAGACGGAACTGGAGTAAACCATGAATAATTGGGGAAAAGGATAGGGAAAGACAATTAATAGATAGATGGGGGATTATTGAGGAATGAAAATAGAATAAATGATATAAGATGATACAAAAAGAAGGTTTACCACACTATTTAGAAAAGGGATGGGGAGAGAGAAGGTGGACCATAATAGAAAGATTTAGATTGAAAAACGAGATAAGAGAGGAGATGTAGTGGACAAAGGAAGAGAACAGAAAGTGTAGAATATGTGAATGGAAGGAGGAAACATGGGAGCACGTATGGGAAGCATGTAGGATAGGAATGGAAGATAAAGGAAGCAGGCAAGAGAATGTGGTTAAGATTCCAGGGGAGGATGGATTAGGAGAAGAATATAGGAAAGAGTTGGTGGGTGCTGGCGGAGCGAATGAGAGTGAATGAAAGACTGTACGTGAAAAAACGGCAAATTGGAGGATGAAAAAAGTGAAAGAATAAGAAAACTGAAGTCGCCTAGATTAGAAGATTAGAAGCGTAAAGATTGTAAGTAGTGGATAGGTAATAACATAAGTAGTTCGTAGGAGTTTTGATCGCTCACTCGTTCATTCGTTTGCTAACAAGTCCTGAATTGCGCTATCACAGGAAATAGAGATTAGGAACTAAATATAAGACTTTATGTAAACAGTTGTTAATACTTGCAAACATTAAGGATGAATTTTTCGTTTTGTTTAATATGTAAGCGGAAATATTGTAAGGAATGGAAGTCATGTAAGCCCTTAAGGGACACATTATGAATAAAGAAGAGTACTAACGTATCCAATAATGTTAAATACTTTCTTAGTTTGGGCAAAAATATCTGTTTGTTCTTTGGCAATAAAAATTGATTCTTTAAAGAAACATTATGTAGCAATGAAGAAAAAAAACACCTGATAGATGAAAACAAAAAAGATGAATTGAGATCCGAACTAGCTGTAAATTTACAACGTTTTCTCAGACATAGTTGTTACTAGTGCTGACAAGGGCAACATTGATGTTTTCTTTGATCCTTCTTAAGGACGATTCTACTTAAAACTTAATCAATAAAGATTCCACATCTAATATACAAAATGAAGACAATGAAATTATAGATGAAATCTGGCTTCTTAAATTTATTAGTTCAGACACATGTAGAATTCTAAAGAGAATTCTAAATTATATCATCTTTCCAAGATACATAAACCTGATTGTCTATTAAGGCCTAACATATCTGTTGTTGCTTCTCAACTTTACTATATTTTTAAATTCATTCTACGTCCAATAAAATTAACTTTAGGAAACACATCTTACCACATAAAAGACAGCTGCACATTAGTAGATAAAATCACAAAACTCACAGTTCCAGATGGATATGAATTTTGTAGCTTAGATGTCAAATCTCTTTTTACCAATATCCCACGTGAACTTATAATAGATACAATAAAAAAGAGATGGAATGGAATAAAAATGCATACTGAAGTACCATTAGAATATTACATTAAAAAATTTGTATTCTGTTTAGAAAATGCATAGTGCATTTTTCAAAACAAATATTACAAGCAGGTTTATGGAGTCCTCATGGGATCATCCATTTCAGGAGCAGTATCTGATCTTGTCATGGAAGCATTAGAACAATCTATTCTTTACAACAACACACAGTTTACTCCTCTATTCTTTTATCGACGTGTAGATGATACACTAGCCTGTCGTTGTAGGAATCCAATCGGGGATCCGGCCGGATGGCCCCGATTTGAACAAGGCGCTGGTCGGGGAAAGGGTCGAGATCAGGCTAAAAAAGTCACGGTCAACTGGTCCGATACCGGCTTCAATACTGGCCGGAATCCGGTCGGGTAATCCGGTCACAAAGGGGTTCAAAAATATTGCTTCAGGAGAAAAATTGGTAACTTGGTTGGTCTTTTAAGGCTCATTGTAAAGCATACGGTGACCACTGGGTAGCTCGGCCGGGATCTAACCAGACACCTTGTTGCAGTAGGACCAATCGGGGAAATTTCTGTACAGGTGTCCACCTAAAGAATAAATCTGATCTTTCAAAAGATTATTTAATAATTATCTCAATAACTGATATTCAATAATGAACTTGTAAATACTAAATGAATCCATTTTTTAGATGTAGAAATAATCAATAACATTCGTTCAATCTATACTAACTATTTTCTCAAAGAAACTTGCTCAGGTAGATATACAAATGACAACTCTGTCAGCTATCTACCTTATAAAATCAGTATAATTAACAGGCTAGTAGACAGAGTTATAAACCTGTCACATAAATCCTTTCACCAAGAAAATCTACAAATGGTCAAAAACACATTAAAAATTAATAATTTTCCTACCAATCTTATAAACTAAATTAGTTAAAGCCCGAGTTAAGAAAATATATGCTAACAAAAACAATGCCGATAAAATAAATAATAGAAAACTAAACTTAAACAGATCTATAGAATTACGTTACAACACACAAATTTCCAGAAAAGATAAAAAACTATATAAAAAACATAAAATTAAAATCACCTTCCAGCCCATCAAAGATCCATTTATTCTTTTTAGAAATCAAAAAGACCACATTCTGAAAATTAAACAAACTGATGTAGTATATAAAATTAACTGCTTAGACTGTAATAATTATTATATTGGTGAAACAAAAGATATAAAAAAACAAAGAATCAATGAATACCAAAGATTATGTGAGAATAGTAAAAATAAAACTGCCTTAGATAAGCATTCAGTCACTTATAAACACAAATTTGATTTTGAAAATGAAATATTTATAATAAATAATGATTAAGGAATGACCAAATAGAATTTTCCTACTCCTGAAATAAGAGTTTGAAATTCGGAGAAATAAATCATTTTTGTTTGTCCCAATGATTAATATCTTCTGTGTCGAGTTTTAAAATTAAATTTTTGATTATTTCTGACAATGTGAATCAAAATAAAATCACTTGAATTTACAAAAATGAAACAAGAATAAGTAATTATTGCACTGTTCAATGCTATTTCATATATTTTTTTAGCACCTTGAAGAAGACCTGAATTACAATTATTAATTAATTATTGTATTAATATTATAAAATATATAATATTGTATACAAATAATCAAATCATAAATCTTATACTATTAAAACTAATATTTTTGGCCTGAAACTAAAACTTCTCATTACCTTTTTAATAACACTTTAAAACATTTCAAATGCTGAAATAAAGAAAAAATCTTTTTTTCTGAAATCAGAATTAATAAAGTTTTGTGCATGAAAATCGCATTATATTTCACCTGTTACTTTAAAATTCAAATCCTAATTCCAAATATAAATATTTACATAATTAAAAATCTGCGCGTTTATAATGATCAATCGGGTTGTCGGCGCGACGCAAACGCAGTTTAAAAAGTTCCCAAGATTGGGGACACTAGGTGTTACATCCGCAATTCCGCTGAAGCCGATGTATTCCGCTGGTCCCAACGATGATTGGACTTGGAAAGGTGGAGCCCGTTGCTGACTTATTCTGACTTATTCGACTTGAAAGTCAAGAACCGTGAACATCAGGTCAAGGGAATTAAAATTATTTAAATAAATGATTTCATTCACCAATGTTCGAAAAACGAAATATTTATTATATTTTTACTTTATGTTGAATCAACTTCACAAATACTTCACAATTCTTTGGTTCAACAACTTGTTCGTCGCTCCCAAAAAATCACTTAATTCAAACGTCGTCATTTTCAACCAATTGCATTATTAATTTTATTTCGATGTCGACATCTCTCGACATGTTCTTAATTATTATGACTAATTCGACTACAATTTACCTATAAGATAGAGAGAGAAGGAAAGCATGCATCAACATTGCACCATTTCTCGATATTTCTATGTAACTTGATTTTCTCCCATGGTACTATTGAATTATTAATATAACTGATTAAATTTTATATTATTATTTATAGCAATTTAGCTTATTTTAACTAATTCTTTTTTTAATAAATTTATGGTAATTTATTTATTATCAAACGAGAATAAATGGAATTTATCATATATTGCATCATTAACGAATGAAAATATCACTTTAAATCCAGTTTTAAATGATGGAGTTGCCATCAAATAATTATTAGTTAATAAATAATTTACTCAATCAATGTATATGTTTCCATTTACTAAATAATTGACTCCTGGAATAAATTCAGATTTTGAACTTATTCCCGCGTAAATATGGCGTCACGTGACTTTAGAAAAGTCGCATGACGTCTCACTAGTCTTTACTCCGTCTACGGGTGGACATGGATAACGATAAAATAAATTGACTATTAATAAGCAGATTTGATAAGAATCAAATGAATCCTTACTCCGACCGTCACTGTAAATATAAATAAGAATTTATGTAGTTCTGGCAGTCTTTATTAAATTAAAAGGAATAATAAGTAAAATAACTGGAAACTTCGTTTAATAATATTCTCATGTTTGGGCTGTAACTGCGTGCTTTTTCAGTAAAATTTACAAAATAATATGTAAATAACAATCCTTTCCTTAATTTTATTATAAGCAAATTTTTAAAAAATAAAAGAAATAACAATAACTGTGTCTATTTTATTCTAAAAAACGAGAATATTTAATTATGTAGTCAAATAAAACATCATGTCAATATTTAAGAGTCATTTTTAAAAAATAATACTGATGCGTGTCACAAATTTTTTGACCGAATTTTTTTTCTGAATGTGCAACGCCTTAAGAATATTATGTCTAAATTTCAAGTAAATCGGAGAAAAACTAACGAAGATGCAGCGTTTCAAGCAACCGCGCCTCTTTCTCGATTCGTATACCTGCATAGCAGAAGCGCGTAGCGACCGCGCCTTTTTTTCGATTCGTTTACCGCAGACCGGAGAAAAAGACGCGTTAGATTTCATAAATGAAAGCTCTTTACTCTACGGACCTGTAATTGTTGCTTCTATTTAAGTATAAAAATTATACACGTTTATTGTTGCGTAATTTTTGATTTTCGAGAAAACAAACTTTAAATAGATTTTCTGGCCTATAACGTTTTCGAAGTCCATGATCATTAGAACTCAAAATCTACTTACCCGATTCTTTTGAAATTTGGTACACTATTTCTAAACATAATTCAATAGTTAATCAGGAAGAGTTTTCTCTAACCAGTTTTTCATTTTACAATAACAAATTAACCGATTTTTTTTAGCGAAAAACGCGTTTCTGTCTTCAAAATACTGTAAAAAATCAAAAAAGGATCTGATTACGTGGGGAAACATATCACCTTTAAAATGCATTTTTGTTTTTTTGTTTCCAATGATCCAGTAACGAATGATGATGTTCACGGTGCAATAATTTTTTTTCGAGGCGTCTCGGGAGATTCGCTGTAACGGGGTTATTTTTTAATATTTTTTTATTGAAAATTAGTGTAACAATAGTTCAGATATGCTGATAAAATATTCAGATAAAATTAATCAACTAGCATTACTCATATCTCCATAAAAATGCCTAAAAATATGCGTTTTTTCGCCCCCCTCCCCCTAAGGAACCGCAAATGAGAAAACCGCGCCAAAGTAGCTGGAATTTAAACTTGCTTTTGACTATTTTATAATACTTTGATATAAATTTATTGACATTCTTAAGTTCTGCCTGCACGTTAAAAGAAATATTTTCATATTTGTTTATAACAATAAATTCTATTATGCGTCTTTTATTTGTATTTTTTTCTCTGTCAAGAATTTTAATATCGTTAAAATCAAAATAAAAAAAATGGTTTAAGTTTCAAACATTGTTGTAAAAGACCTGTATTAAAATTTCCAACTCTACAATCTCTTTTATGTTCCGAAACTGAAGTTTATAATCTTCTACCTGTATAATTCTACCATTATAAAATTGTTGACAGCAATTACATTTAATGAGATATACAATTCCAGACAAATTTTCTTTATTAATAATAACTTTTTTATTAATTTAACAATTTTCAAGAGTGTTTTGATTACCAAAATAATAATTTGTGTTGAGTTTTTTAACGATCTTCTCTACTTTTCAGAAAGTCCTGCAACATACATAATACATAGTTACATACGTAACTTGTAAATCCGATTTTTGAACCAAATTCTCTTTTCTGTATTTAATATCACTCAATTGAATAAATATATCGATTAAGCCTCTTATTAGGCCGTCCTTTTGAGAATACAAATGATGGGAATTAAAATTGAGATATCTACTAGACTATGAAGCTTTTTAAAACCAATTGGTATTATGTTATTATATCTTATCTTACCAATAGTTTTTGTAGAATTTTAAAAAAAAGTAATTTATTGAATTATTATGTTCAAGTTTAAATGTAAACTATATGGAATTTTGAATACTGTTAAATGTATCTGTGAAATCGTCAATTTTTGCAGTAGGAGCAATAATTAATATCATCCATATTCCTTTTATACAAAATAGGTTAATTTACTCGATCAAAAAGATATTGATAGAAGTGAAAATTTATCTGGAATTGTGTATCTTATGAAATGTAATTGTTGTGAAAAAGTTTATATTGGTAAAATAGGTACAAGATTAAAAACTAGAGCTTTGGAACATAAAAGAGATTGCAGAGTTGGAAATTTTAATACAGGTCTTTCACAACATTGTTGGAACTTAAAGCATTATTTTGATTTTGATTTTAACAATATTAAAATTCTTTCGAAAGAAAAAAATGCATATAAGAGACGCACAATAGAATCCATTTTTCTAAAAAAATAACAAAAAATTTCGATTAACTTACAGACAGAAATTAGGAGTATCAACAAAATATATGAGCGTATTTTAAAATAAACAATAACCAAGTTAAAATTCCAGTTACTTTGGCGCGTTTATCTCGTTTACGTCATATGTTCGTCGTTGCCCAAAAACGTTATGAAATTTTTTTTCATCAATTAAGATTAAGTTTCTCATTAAAAAAGCCTCTGCAATTTTTTGAGGCTTTTGTATGATACGATCTTGTATATTTTAATTTTAATTGGTCACACAAATCAGTATTATTTTAAAAATTGACTTTTAACTATTGACATAATGTTCGACTCGAAAATTGAATAATCTTTTTTTATAAGAAAATGAGCACACGTATTTTTATTTCTTTTACTGTTTTTTTTTTTTAATTTTGTTGTAATAAAATGTAAGAAAGGATTTTTATTTATATATTACCTATTATATATTTTTGTCACAGCAAAGAAATGTTTTATTTGTTTTATTTCCTGAGGAAGATCATCAACTCATGATCAAAAGGTCGTTTATTCATACCTTGGGATCTTATGGATGATTTTTAAATAAAATATTCAGATCAGTGATTAACACTTAAAATTTTCTACATCATTGAAAAAATAAAAAAACAAAAGATTAAAAAATGAAGATTGTTTAATTTTTTATTGTTATTAATTTATAGGTTTCATAATTTAAAGAGTGTAACGTAGTTTCAGCTAAATACAGCGTTTAATGACATTATAAAAATATATTTAAAGAATACTTTCATTACTTAATGGACCCTAGTATATTGATAAAAAGGTTGATGAAATCCTTCAAGTAGATATTCGAATTAGTCCTCATTCGCCTTCTCCTTCTTTCTTTCCCTTTTTCTTATAACTACGGTCGAAGAGGAAGCCACGATAAAAGGATAATTGAACTAGTTTCCTTTGGCGTCTCTGTCACGGTTGCACGCGTTTATTTGCACGACATCAGATTCGATTTTCTTGATCTGCAGCCTACTACCAGGTAGAGGAAAGCCGTGAGCATAGGTGCTTATTTAATTTTCTCGAGACTTGACATATCCAAAGAGGAAAGCGCCTTACATATCCTGATTGACCGTTCTGCCTATGCAAATATTATTTTTACGCCTACCTGCTCTCGTGATCACAAATTTTTTGTTCTGAGTAATAAACTATACTTACCGCTTACTACTATGAATTTGCTCGGTTGCATGCTAGACCCACGCACTAAGAAGTAATAGTTGATTCGTAGTTTTGAGGGAGGTAAAATATTATTTTATACTCAGAGAAAAGGTATCTTTAGATTTAGGAAATCATTAAACTTCATTTTTTACATTTAAATTAAAAGTACCTTTGAAAGAAATAAAGGTGAGGTTATTTGCCTTCTTCGAATTAGACAATGTATTTGCACAAACAGAAACAGCGCGCGCACGTATATACATATATATATATATGTATATACGTGCGCGCGCTGTTTCTGTTTGTGCAAATACATTGTCTAATTCGAAGAAGGCAAATAACCTCACCTTTATTTCTTTCAAAGGTACTTTTAATTTAAATGTAAAAAATGAAGTT
>JAAAKG020138386.1:1399-12646 GCA_010014905.2 Druon quercuslanigerum
AAATGATTTTCTAAAAAAAGGACCATCAGGACCGCAAATGAACAGCAACTGCCTAAATTAATTATCAATCCAGGTTTGAAATTGAAAATTGATTCCGCTGTTTACGTCAAAAGATATATTTGTCTGTTGTTATCTTGACCGAAAGTTAGCAACTTCGCACTCCTTGCTGCTCGATCGCGTTATAAGGGGTTTGTGGTCATGGGCGCTAATGAACTGCAAAAGATTTTCTTGCATTATAAAGATCAATTTAACCTGTTTTTTCGATATTGAATTATCTAAAGCGTGAAAAGAATTAGAAATTGACAAGTAACAGCGATTATCTAGCTTTTAAATAATTTTCTAAAAAGGTACATCAGGAACGCAAATAAATAGCAACTGCCTAAATTATTCATCAATCCAGGTTTGAAATTGAAAATTGATTTCGCTGTTTAAGGCAAAAGATATATTTGTCTGTTGTTGTCTTGAACGAAAGTTAGCAACTTTGCAATCCTTGCTGCTTGATCGCTTTAGAAGGGGGCTGTGGTCATGGGCACCTATAAACTACAAAAGATTTTCTTGCATTATAACAATAAATTAGAACTTTTTTCGATATTAAATTATTTAAAGCGTGAAAAGAATTAGAAATTACAACTTACCATTTGGTGCTATCGTGACTGAAAGAAGTGCGCAGTTAACAACTTCGCACTCCTTGCTGCTCGATCGTGTTAGAAGGGGATTGTAGTCATGGGCGGCAAAGAACTGCAAAAGGTTTTCTTGAATTATAAAAATGCTGTGAGCCTAGTTTTTCGATATTGAATAGTCTGAAACGTAAAAAGTATTGAAAATTCTCGCGATCAGAAAAAACTGAAAAAGGGTTGAAATCGCGAATAAAAACAACAACATAGAAGTTCGCATGATAAGCGAATTGTATTTGGAATAAAATAGCTACAAGATACTGCGACCACCTTTCTGATAAATTAATTTCTAAATGGTAGATCAGGGCCGCAGCGGCGTAAATGAATAATTAATCCAGGATTTATTTAAACGACGATTCCGCTGTTTGTACCAAATAAAAAAATATTTGTCTAAATATTATAAATTATAGTATTTGCATTTTATTTTATTTATATTTTAATTGATCAATTGCGGATTTTACGAAATAAATTGTGAGAATATTTATCCGAGTTAAAAATGGGTGAAAGGCAATTAAGAAAGTTGAAAGGGCAGGTTGTTCCGGAGTTAGAGGAAGTGTAATAAGGGCTTACATGTACATCCTGGATACCAACTAAGCCGTGATTAATGTTTTTGTAGGCAATCGTTTTCAGGGATGAGTCCATGGGGAGTGCTCTCTGTTTTGCACTAGCTATTTGCCACTCTCCCCATGCTTCACTTTGTATATCGCTACATGAAAATCCGTCTCCAATTACCCATTGTCAAACCAGTTTGGTTAAATCTAATGGAAAAAAATGTGCTCTGAAATCTGTCAAATTTATTGAACAATTTGGGCTGACGTATGTAAAACACCTAGATTTCCATTAAGCTCGAATTGAAAGACTCATCAGGAATTTGCATTTACTAACAAACCAAAGGATTTTTCTCGTCTCCTGCAATGTTTAAACTAAAATCGAAAAACAATATTAGTTGCTGAATTTTCGATTAGAAAAATAAATTTTAAACAATACTATAAATATATTTTTTAACAAAAAGAAAATTAGTTTTTAACGAAGCAGTTCAAATTTGAAGAAATAAATTTTCATCTGAAATGATGAATCTTTAACTAGTAAGAGGTGATTATGAATGAAAGAATAAATTTCAAACTAAAAATATTTCAATTTTCCACTAAAGAATTATTTTAACAAAATATATGAATTGTTAACAAAATAGTTTAATGTTAAATCACGAAATATGAATTTATAATAAAAAAAGCAGTTAAATTTTTATTAAAAATAATTAATTTTCAACCACAACAATGAACTTGAAGAATATATTTACAACTAAAAAGAACGTTTTTTAAACAAGAAGATTAATTTTCTACCAATGCAGATGAACTTTCACAAAATACATGAATTTTAAACCAAATTATTTAATTTTGATCTAAAACGGATAAATTTACAATTAAAAATAAATTAGTTTAGTTTGCATTTAAAAATCTATTTTTCAGAGAAAAATCAACGAATTTTTAACAAAATAGTTAAATTTTTCTATGACAGTTTAACTTTTAAGCCAAATATAAATTTTTAATTAAGAAGATTAATTTCCTACTGAAAAATTAAAAAATTTACCAAGATACATAAATTTTTAATTAAACAGTTGAATTTTAATAAAATAATTTAGCTTTCATCTAAAAGGATAAATTGTGAAAAAATTGTGAAAAAATTTACAAAATGCATTAATTTTTAATTAAATTATTCAGTTTTTATTTGAAAAGGTTAAATTTAGAATTAAAAATGGATTATTTTAATTTTCAGTTAAAAATCTATTTTGCAGAGAAAAAACCACAAATTTTCAACAAAATAGTTACAATTTTCTTTATGATAGTTAAAATTTTAAACCAAATATAAATTTTCAAGCAGATTAATTTTCTACTGAAAAATTAAAAATTTTAACAAAATGCTTGAATTTTTAATGAATCAGTTGAATTTTAATAAAATAGTTCATTTTTCATCTAAAAGGATAATTTGCCAAAGAAAAATTGTCAATTTGAAAGAATATGTAAAAAATAGTTTCAAAAAATACGAATTTTTAACAAAGGAGTTAAATTTTTAAATAAAAAGTGACTATTTAGCAATATTGTTGAATTTACTTAAGAATAGGTTAATTTTTCACCAAATAATTAAATTTTGAAACAAGAACATACTATATCAAAAATAAAAATTAGGTTTCTATAAAAAATATGAATTTTGAAAATAATACATAAATTTTTAACTGAAAAATATCAATTTTTATACAAAAAATAGAATAGTGAAATTTTTAGTTAAAAAACTTAATCTTTAACCAAAAAATTGAAACAAATTTTCCAATAACAACAGAAGTTTTTATGCAAAAATTATCATTTTCTATAAAAAACATTAATTTTAGACAAAATACATGCATTTTCAACCAAATATTTTAATTTTCAATTAGGAAAATAACTAACAAAATTGTTGCATTTTCTACCAACGAGATTAACATCTCACTAAATATAGTTTCAACAGTGAAATTTTCAATTAAAAAGATGAATTTTCAACTCAAAAATAAAAAGAGTTTTCCACTAAAAAGATAATTTTTCAAGCAAGAAGATTCATTTTCTACCAACCCAGATAACTTTTTGACAAAATGCATGAATTTTTAACCAAATATTTTAATTTTTAACAAGAAATTTAGTTTTCAACCAATAAGACGAATTTAAAAAAAAGAATCCCAATTTTTTACACAAAAAAATAAATTTTTATTAAATAAATAAATTTTTAATTAAGAATGGCAGATATTAACTAAAAGTAAAACAGTTAAAATTTCAGTTAAAATAAGCAATTTTTAACGAAAAAATTGGGCGAATTTAAAACAAAAGAATAAAATTTTTGATGTAACTATTTATTTTTTAATTAAATAATCTAATTCTTTAATAACAAAACATTTCTTAGTCAGGGAGATTAGTTTTATATGAAAAGACGAATTTAAAATAAAACAAATCGTTTTGGACGAATTTTTGAAAATTTAATAATGGAATTTAATAAACAATTTTTTCTAAAATACAGTTGAATTTTAAACTAAAAAACAAAATTTCGACTAGTTGATCTAAACAAAACAAAAATACAAATTTTGTAACAAAAATATTTTATACCAAAAATCTCCTTTTTCGCCCAAAAAATTAATGTTCCGCCAAAAAGACAAATATTTAACCAAATACATCAATTATCAACAAAATTAAAAAATACTAAGTTGCAGCGAAAAGCAAGAAAATAAAATTTTTTCAATATTTCTCATAATTTATTAGATAGATTAAATGTTTTAATTTATCTGCGTGACAGTATTCTCAATCGCGTAAGGTTTTTTTTTTAAATAATTTTTAATATTAAAAGGGATTATTTTTTAGTATGAGATATAAAAATGTAAAATTTAAGATATGAAAAATTTGTTTAAAAAAGTTGTAGAATTTCTCATTAGTAATTAGAGATCCACCATCTTTGATATTATTTAAAAAAATTTATTATGATTCAAGTAACTAGGAATGATAAATTTTCCTTGGTTTAAACATTTTTTAATCCTGTTTCTAATATTCTATATTTATTTTCTTTGATACACAATTTATCAATTTTTTCATTGAAGATCGGAACAATAATTGGGAAATGACTTACAAGTTTCTGAACGTGAAAAACAACAACGAAAATTAAAAAACAAATTTATTTTACACATGAATAAATACAAATATTAATGGCAAAATGATTCGCAGGCAGAATGACCAATTCGGAAGAAGCATTCCATATAATGACCATAAGAATTTAATCAAATTATTTTTATTAAATTATTTTTTATACGATTAAAAGGCACTTGAAAATCAAAACCCCCGAAATAAATTATTTAAATTTAAGCTTTTGTAATTAAATAAGTTATTTTCAAGGCCTCAAAAATAATCTATGATGAAATTGCCTGTTCAAACATGTATTATTCAATTTCAAATTTTACATGATGCTTCATAAAATTCAATTATTTTAATTTAATGTAAAATTATTATTCTACTTTGGACAATAAACTAATTATATTTAAATTTTACATATTTCTAGAATACAACTATGAGTCTACAACTATTATTTTAAAATTATTTGAGATCACGCGGTGCTTTCCTAAGGGGGTTTCCACAATTTCTTCTTGAGTCATATCTTTAACCGCACCGCTATACATATTTATTTTTACCCGTTTTCCAATCGGATATGTCATCATGTATCTTGTTGTGTATATTCCGCGAAGATATTTTTGATCCACCACTATTGCCAAGACACTCCCATTGGAAGTTGATAATACACTATGTTCATCAGCTGCTACGGGTCCGTAGACTTGATTTTCCCCTCTCAATTGAATTTGTTTATCCGGAGGAAAAGTGTATTTTCGGATTTTGAATCGCCGCTTAGGATTCACTTTGGGAATTAGCCGCAGAAATTGAAGTTCTGCTGGTCTATATTTATGGAGACAGGTAAAATGAGGAATGGCTAGCGAATAACTGGACCTGGCACGAACTGGAGAACGCGTGGCAGAAGGAGACCTCGACCTGGCACGAAGAGACGGCTCGGCCGTAGGAGAAAGCCTGCTCGTACAACCCGGAGATAGGGGTCTGGCAGGAGGGGACCTTTCAGGAGAGCGATGCGAATCAAGAGCATACGAATTCCTGGGACGAGGAGTACCAGGAATAGGGGCGCCATTAGGGAAACATTCGAACTCTGAACTCAATTCTGCAACAAGAAACAGAGGATCAAATTTCCGTTGTGTATTCTCTTCCAGAATATTTTTACGGGGATACATTTTCTAATTTGTTGGAATGTTCGAGAATTCTTTGGAATTAACTAGACATTCATTCGAATGTTTTTATCTCATTAACATCTAGTGGAGGTCCTAAAATGTTGGGTATTCCAAAATCAAAAAACGTGTTACTGAAAATTAACTTTATTTTCTAAGAAAAATGTACACTTTTCTAATGAAATATTTTGCAAGTATTAAAAACAAACATTCATGCTTTTGTTTATTGGTGATAAACTAGAGAGTGGACAAACCCAGTCTGAAGGTGCGCCCCGAGCAAAGGCTCGGCTCGCACGTTGCGGAGAACCGCCACATGGGAGGAAGAAGTGGAAGAGCGTCTTACGTGCCCGACTTGCGCACGCTACCCCACCACTTAGAGCACGCGTACGCTGGTCACGTACGACGTACGCCCAGTCTACGAATTACCGCCGCATTGGGAGAAGTGGTGGGAGAGCGTCGTACGTGCCCGACTTGCGCGCTCACCATTTGAAGCGCGCGCACCTCATGCACGTACGACTCTCTCCCACCACTTTTTCCAATGCGACGCTTGTTTGCAGCGAGAGAAACGAGTCTAAACTTGGTGCGCAGCTTTAGACTGGGCTCGTCCGCGCTCTGCGGCTAACAAAGCTGAAGTCAAAAAAATGTAACAGTAGGTTCTGCAATTTAAAAATGGGTTGTCGGGAGTTTTGTGGTGTTTAACGAACACGGTAACTTAGGAATGACTGACCAGATTGGAATGATCTTTGGCACCCGTTTTTAAGAAATAAAAAGAAAGAACAAGTTCGTTACCCAGCCATTTTTGATCATCGGTTCTGGTATTATCCATACGAAATAGTTAACATAAATAAAAACACCTAATTTTTCTGAAAAACTATACGAGATAAGAAAAAAGGTTAAAACGCAAAATTATTCATAGAAAAAATACAAACAAATTTTGTTTGAACCTCTTTTTGTTAAGACGCTTATTTTTTATATTAGTCATAAAAACCGTTACTTGGAATAAAAAATTTCATTATGTTGTCAAAATATTCAAGGTGCGAAACAAACAACAACACTTAAAATATTATTATACCATAAATTAGTAAATAATAGTAGTGTTTTTTTGTTGTAAAAAATAGAATTCTAAATATCAAAAATAAATTTTTTGATCTAACGAAGCATTTAAAATAATTAAACTTTCTGAATAAATAACAGAAAATACAAAACGTATTCCACAATTTTGAATTTCAATTAAAAAGATGAATTTTCAACTAAAACATAAAAAGAGTTTTTTAGTAAAAAGATAATTTTTTAAGCAAGAAGATTTATTTTCTACTAACCAAGATAACTTTTTGACAAAATGCATGATTTTTTAGAAAAATATTTTAATTTTTAACAAGAAATTTATTTTTTAACCAATAAGATTAATTTTTACAAGAAGAATCCTAATATTTTATAAAAAAAATAAATTTGGAATAAATAAATTAATTATAAAAAAAATTGGTTTGAAACAAAATAATTAAAGTTTCTATGTAACTATTCATTTTTTATTTTAATAATTAAACAAATAAAAACAATAAAAATATTATTATAATATAAATTAGTAAATAGTATTAGTATTTTTTTTATTAAAAAATAAAATTCTAAATATTTAAAAAAAGTTTTTGGTCTAACGAAGCATAAATACGTTTTAAATTACTTTTTTATAAAATACTACATTTTTATTTTAATCGTAAAAATTAACATTAAGATATTTTTTTAAACATTTTTTTTGTTGAGAACAGGATTCAAGTTACAATACAATTTTAATTACAAGTATTTTTCGCCTACATCATATCTAAAATTTTTCGTTGCACTATTTTTTGATAAAACAAGTATTTTTCAAATTTTAAAAACAAATCAACGAAAAAATCTTTTTTTAAAGAAAATCCAACTATTTTTGTTTGAAAGCTTTTCTTTTCGAAAGCCTAATATTTTTTTCGTAAATTAATCTTTTTGACAAAAGCATTGTTTGTTGTATTAACATTTAATTATTTAATTGAAATTTTATATAAATAGACTGAAAAATACATTTTTTTGTTAAAAATTGTTTTTTGTTGTTGAAAATTCATTTTTTGAACTGAAGCTTCAAATTTTTGTTGTAAAGAACTAATCATCTCAATTAATGTATTTTGGATAGTGAAGAATATCACTTCCTATTTTTAGTTGAAAAAAATTGTTGAAAATTTATTTTTTAAATTAAAATTCATCACTTCAGACCAAAATTAATTATTTGGTCGAAAATTTAACTGTCTGGTTAAAAATTGATTTTTTTAATAAAAATTCATTTTTCCAACTAAATATTTGTTAATTCCAATTTTTGTTTTCCACATAAAACTGTTTGAAACAACTAAAAACAGATCAAATAATAGTTCAAAGTATGATTTCCCCCAGAACAAATTTAGATCAAATTATTTTTTTAGTTCGGAGAAAATAAAACGATGTTTGAAAGAAAAAGAAAACTAGGATAGAACGTATATGAAATAAAAAAAATTCAGATTCGTTTAGAGCTTAAAAAATAAACTTAAAATTATGGATATATTACATTATATTCACCAATAGAATTGAGGATGAAAACCATGTATAAGAGAAGAGTATAAGCCAGCCTCATCTTTTCTAATTAGAGAATAAAATTTATAATTTAATTGTCAAAAAACGGAATAAAAAATGAAATTGATGAATATTCTGGGGCTTGGTTAACATATGTGATGAATAAATTTCCTAAAGATAACAGGCTCCTTGTAGATAAGAGGTGAATAACCTTCGCAGATATTTACATTTCATTAGAATCAGTTGTCAGACAAAAATTGTTTGTTGTTACAAAAATTATTATAATATTTGAAATTTTAGTGAAATCCATTCCATTGAAAAAATTTATATACATTTTATGAAACACGTTCAAAAAATTGGAAAGAGCACTTTGATCCTTTCAATTTTTTTTATAAATAAATTCCGTATTCTCAACGTATTCTCAATATATTACAAGAATTTTTAATTACTTCAATAGCTTAAAATTTTACGTGTCTAGTTTAAAGGACAAAAATTCAGAGATTACTGATAAATCATTATCATAATTATATTCATTTTAAATTTTGAATTTAATCATTTTAATCATTCATTTTATAAGCTATTTAATTTATTAAAAATTCTTGAAATCACGGAAAAGCTCGGGAAATATCTAATCTAAAAATATCAAAACAATTTAATAACTAATATTTTTTAACGAACTTGGAAAATATATTTTAGTTAGAAGTATTAACTCATACAATGAATATATTATTAGTAATTTATATCTATTATTATAAAATTATTTAAAATAAAAAAGTACATATGTCTGTTCGTGATATTTAAACATCATTTCACTTTATTGAAAATGCAATATTTATTTAAATAAATAATAAATAAATAAATAGCTAAATAGATTTTCTTTTAATCAAAGAATCATTTCCTTAATTGCATCAATTTTGAATTGGGCTTATGAAAAAATTTGACTATAAAAAACCGTTTGTCTCAAACATCATGCATTTAAAATAACTTTCTTTCTGTTCAAGAAAATATATCAATATTATAAGTCAATCAATTTGTTTCTAATGAATACATCTTTTATATTTTCACATAAAATTTAAATTATGAGAATCGGAAAATTTTTACAATAAAATCTATTTTAAATATAATATAAATGCCGATAATTAATTTGATCCTTGATTAAATATTATGTAATTGAAAAATGCTTTAGTTTAAAACACCGATTTTTAAATACTATTAAGTGCTTAAAAAAATTCAATAAAGATTTTTAGAAATCCTTTATAAAATTTTTGAAAATTTTACTATTACAAGTCTTCGGCTCTACTCCCAAAAGAACCCCTAATTAGGGGTTGAAAAATCAAAATTTTTTTAAATTCGCTTCTAATGAAATTTTTCACCTTTATTCTGTATGTGACCACCTGCAGTCGCAAAAATTGTCTGTAGAAATTATCAAATCATTCCAACCCCCGAAGCACCCCGTACTCGAGGGTTGAAAATGTGAAATGTCAGTATCGCGGCTTTTATTGAAATTATATAACTTCGATAAAAAAGTGTCATTTTGTGGCTCTCAGAACGTATAAATAAGGGTTACTGATCCTCATTAGTGCACGAAATACCCCTAAAAGAGGGGTTGCAAAAATGGAAAAATTTTATCTGCATTTCTTACGGAATTCTTCGACTATTTTTGAGATATATCAACCAGTAGGACGTGGAATACTCGTAAAAAAATAACTGACTTTTTCAACCCCCGAAACTACCCCAAATTAAAGGGTGATCAATCTATTTTATTAGTTTCGGAGTTAATAATTGTAAAGGATCTCAAACACTGGCTATAAATATTACCAAATTATTTCGATCCCCGGAACTTTTTAACAATGTTTTTATCAGTAACGAATTTCTCAGTTCACAACGACTGAATCATAGGAAGAGTCCATCAAAATCTAACAAGCAGGACTACACACAATACTATATTTTAGTTTCACATTTTTTTAACATTTAAATCATCTTACTGACGCTAGTTTTCTAAAAGTATTATTTGAAATTGCGTTGAAATTACGCGTTTCTTTCCTAAGAGAGTTTCCTCGATTTCTTTTAGAGTCATATCTTCAATCACGCCGCTGTGCATGTTTATTTTCACCCGATTTTCCAGCTGAAATCCAAAGCTATCTCTTGTCGTATATATTCCACGAAGATATATATTACCCACCACTATTGCAAAGACGTCACCATTGCAAGTTGACAATACACTTTGTTCTTCCGCTGCTATGGGTTCATAGACACGATTTTGTCCTCTCACTTGAATTCTTTTATCCTGAGGAAAAAAATATTTTCGAATCCCAAATCGCCGGTGCGGATTCGCCTTAGGAATGAGCCGCAGAAATCTAAATTGTTCAGGTCTAAATTTATAAAGGGCTAAAGAAGAAAGACGGACAGTCCTCGCCCTGGTACGAACAACACGCTCGGCCAAAGGGAAATGCCTGGATCTGACACGAGGAGACGGCTCGGCAGTAGGAGGAAACTTGATCGGAGAACTTGAAGAATGAATTCTAGCAGGAGAAATCGTCCTGGCAGGAGAAACTGTTCTGACAGGAGAAATTTTTCTGACAGGAGAATGGTTTCTGTCTGTAGAATTAGCAGTTCCGGAACGAGGAAGACCGGGAATTGGTGCGCCATTAGGTAAACATTCAAATTCTGAACTCAACTCTGCAACAAGAAACACTGGATTGACGTTTGTGCTGTGTATTCTCTCCTGGCATATTTAATCGGAGATAAATTGTTTAGTTTGTTGGAATTAAACTAGAATTTTTCGAAATTAGGTACAATTTTTCAAAATAATTTTTTTAGAAGGAAATTCACCTGTAGTTTAACAGGTCGAACTTAAATTATACTTTCCCCCGATATAATTTAAAATTAAATTTGTATTAATTTTGGACAATCTAAAATAAAGCTGGGAAGAAAATAGCACTTGAGATAGAATGTTGATTGAATTGCATTATATTTACCAATAGAATTGAGGATAAACGCCAAGCATAAGATATAACTATAAGGAATATTCATAATGTATATTTAGAGGAAAAAATGATTAATATAAGTATCAAGAATTGAAGATAGAAATGGAACTGAAGAACATTCTAGTTTTTGGATAAATTATATAAGAGACATATACAGGGTGTCCCAAAAGTTCCGGGTCGGTCAAATATCTCGCCAGGGAAGCATTTTCGCTGAAAACATTAAATG
>JAAAKG020138387.1:0-12645 GCA_010014905.2 Druon quercuslanigerum
TGGCGGTGGTAGAGCGCGGCTGGGGACGAAATTGGGAGAGCTTACGGCTAGACCATGTATTCTTAGATCATGGGCGGTATATCAAAGCCCTGGCGGTCTATATTTTGTACGTCTATGGAGTAGGATGGACGGGTGAATGCACCTGTCAAGGCAAATAAGCAAGCAAGCAAGCAAACACAATAGTCAAATATCTGCAAAAGTTGTTTCCTTTTACGTGGCTCTACTTCGAGTTTATTGATAAAAATTGTTACAAAGGGGATCAAAATGAAGTCCACTCATTGCTCGCATTGTAGTGTTTCGAGTATATTAATTTGGAAAATCAATAATCGCTTAATTTCGTCATTTGTATAACAGTAGTGATTAATTGTAACCTCAAAGTTGATGAACTGGTGAAATTTTCGTAACTATCTTTTCAAAATATACTTAATACAACAATATTGAAATATTAAGATGGCTTTTTCATTTCGAGTGGGAACAAATTGGTGTCATGATTTTCCAAAACTAGCCAGAGAATCTGGATTTTATTTTAATATGCATCGAAATAGAGTACGAGTAGACTGGAATCGAATTTGTGAGTTTTTTTTATTGTTTAAAAAATTACAGATTAGTTTTATTATTGATTATTTAATATTGTATTAGTTGTATAATGAGTATTTAAAATAATGGGAGCGATTTGTCGATATAGTTAAGACGCGATCCCTATTTCCGTCGGATCGACGAGGTCTATTCGACTTTTTTTTATTATGTGAAATGATCTCGAGAATCCAAATATGTGTAGTATATCTACGATGAATGTGTTGTTCTCGAGATATTCGCTCCAGCGAACAGTTATTGCACAAAATCAAATAACCGTTATAATAAGTGGAAAACTAAAAAGTATTTTATGAGTGTCAAAAAAGTAACACTTATTTGAAAGTACAAACCAAAATACATATTTTTGATAATAAACAATTATTCTTTAAAGATTATGAGGATAAAGTTCCGAAAAGCCCTTACCTCTGATTTTTTTTGAAACTCTGCACACTCATATATTTTGACGCGCTGATTACGAAAATCATGGTGAACATCGGCGCAAATTTGTTTTTCATGATAAAAAACCCCTAAAAATCATCGGTTTTCACGTTTATCTCGAGAACTATTGAAAAATATCTTTAAATAATTTCAACAAAAGTTGTAGACCTAATCATTACACACATTTTATGTTTTATCCAATTTTTGGTACGAGTGAAAGTTTTCGAGATATTTGATGATGAAAATGAAAATTTCATACCTATCACCTTCGGAAAACGAAAGTATTCCTTTGACTTCTGTGGCTTCTGTGGACAAACGGGTGCCCCCCCCCCCCACAAGAAGATAAGAACGGGGTTTGACCGAAATGATTTATGTGGGTAGACAAAGTTGTATTTTGTGTATTTTTATATGTTTTCATTTTTATTTGGTGTATTTTGACTAAGTCGACAACTTTTTTCTAACATTATACGGTTTAAAAAACAGAGGTAAGCACTATTTGGAAATACACCCGTTTGTAATTTTCAAGATAACTAGAGTTTTTATTACTGGTAATTTTATAGCGTGGCAACAAATTGTGGTATTTTCATGGAACAAATTAGTTCGAGAAAACCTGGTATTAAGCGTTGAATTTCTGAAGAATTAAGAATTTGTATTCCTATCAATACGCGATTTTTCCTCCGCCTAGAATCCCCAACGGGAACAGAAAAAGTGCAAATTCTATTCCTCCCTATCGACTTAGTGAAATTGAGCGGAAGCATTTATTTAACCTATTTTTTCATTATTGAATCGTTTTATGAGTTATACATTTGAAAAAAATATTCAAATTTATATTAATTTATATTTAAATAATTTATTTAAAGGTGTTAAAAAATGCACTACTGAAATCCATTCAAATGTATGAATTAAAACTTTGGAGAGGCATACTTGAACTGATTAGAATTGAAATTCTTAAAACTTGTATTCCACATAAAGGAATTAAAACAATTCATTACACATATTTTGTGCTTTGATTAGAAGGAAATAAATAAACTGAAAATATGAACACTTTTATGGAAAATTACAGGGAATTTTCAATATATTGAAAACACGTTCTCTTTTGGGGAATAGGAAACTATGCGGTGGTCGCTATGGAAATAGAAATTAATTAATTTCTGAGATATCCTATTCTTATAATGACATTTTAGACATATAGAAAAATCGCACATTTAAAAGAATAGAATAATCTTCACTTTTACACTGAAATCTGAAAATATTAATTTTCTCTGTTCAGCGCTTATTGCCGGGAAGGTTTCTGCAAGAAATTATCGTTGAGTACGTAGGAAATATATATTATTAAAATTATCGATAAATTGTTTAAATTTATGCAAGTGTAGGGATGCTTGTTTTATTCGCTCGGTTTAAATATATGTAAGCGGAACAAAAAAAATGCTAGAACTATTGTTTCTGTTGAGTTTGTCTAACGGACCTCGTCAATCCGACGGAAATGGAATTGGCTTTTTGACTAATAGCAAACGGCTTTTGATTTCTTAGGGTTACCAGGCGTCAGAGAATAAAAAGCAGGGCACTTTTTTGAAAAGCTGGACGCCTAACTTAACCAAACCTAACGTAAATGAGGTATTTTCACCAGCCCCCTGGAACTCTTGAAAATGTACTGTGTTGACGGTGGCCTTTTGGCGGCACCAACTATACAGTTGGCCTTTGATCGTTGCAAATTCATGGGAAAATAATGACATTGAGTTTAATAACGCAGTAAAAGCAATTTACTGAAAACATTAAATAATCTTTGAGTGTTTTGAGGGATATTTGCGAAATTTTCCATTTTCTAAGCGAATGAAACTTGAGAAAAAATGCTTTTATATAATATATCCGCAGTGTTGAAATTTTGAACAAAAATAGAGAATTGCGTTTGTTTTGATTGCAAATCGGGATAAAAAAAAGTAATAGAGAGCAGGACAAAGCTAACAAAATTCAATATTTCAAAGCACCAAATGATCCAAATATTTTTAAAGAATGGAAAATGCTATTTTAAGAGATGATATCAAACTGAAGTGTTGTGATAACGGTGTTACATATTAAGTGTATAGGTATATCTTTTTATTTTTTAAGTTTTTCTCTTTATTATTATTATTATCGTTTCATTGTTAATATTAACTGGGAATAATAGGCATTATTTAATACAATAAAAAAGTGTGTACTTTAGATTATAAAAGCATCTTATTATAATTATATTATAAACTCTTTTTATGAAAGTTAGCTTAAGATTTAAGACGTAAACGAAATTTTCATTATACTTGTTTTTAAGTTAAAAATAAACGAAAGGGTCTGATTCTAAAACTGAAATCTCAACATAGAAAGTAAGTTTGCAAAATAATTTGCAAATTACTATTTCACTCATTTTAAATTGATTTATTTTCAACCATCAGGACATTTAGGTTTTGAATTATTATTGATCATCATTATTGTAATCGAATCTACAGACAAGAATGATCAATAAATGTTTATTTTCATTTAAAATGATTAAATTATGTTTTTTAAAGAATAATTTTCTGAAGATATAAATTATTTTACAGTTTTCGATTACTGGAATGTAATAGAATAAAGCTGGCTTCCTGTTTCGGTGGAATGGGGGAGTGGGTGTTCATATAAAAAAGAGAGTGAGAAGGGCAAATGTGGTGATGATGATGCACGTGGGGGTGGAAGGTAAGTGAGGAGGGAAGTAGGATACAGGAGAGGTATGTAAAGTGGACACTGGGGTTAGCAAGGAATACGCCGAACTATATTGTCAGGAGAGAGGCAGGGCGAACGAGTTTAGGAATTGTAACGGGGAGTCGAGCGTGTAAATATGAGGAGAAATTTTTAGAAGAGGGGGGAAGTAAGCTGGTTAGAGAATGTTGGTGGGAGAATGAGAACAGACGTAGGGGTGGGAGGATGGAGGTGGAAAGGGAAAGGTATTTTAGAACGAATTGATTGCAGATGGATGAAGTGAGAAGGATGCAGGAGGAAGGGAGAAGGGTGTACGAGTTTGTTTAAAGGAATGACATGGAGAGAGAGAAGAAAGCAGGAGAGGAGAGAATAAAAGAGTCAAGGTTTAATGGGAACTATGTGTGGATTATGCCAATGGAGAGTTATTATAGGTTCTGGCTTTCTGGAGAGAAGAGTATGTGTGAATTGTGCGGGAAGGGGGATGCAAAAGTGGAACACTGGTTGGAGGAGTGTAAAGAGGTGAAAAGGAGTGGTATAAGCATGGAAGTCTTGTTGCATGAAAGGGCGGACAAAAGGGCAGTGGCATGGGTTAAGGGCGTGTTGGGTAAAATGGAGAAGAAGAGAAGGAAGGAGGAAGAGGAATAGTGAAGGAAAGGTTGTATATAGGAGAGAAAGTAGATTTAAGAAAATTGTAGATATTGTAAATAGTAGATAAGGATTAGAGATTAGCTGCGGAGGCAGAGGCTGGCAAAGAGAGAAAATAGCGTCATGCGTGCGAGGCGATGCGAAGCGAGTAAGGCAAGGTCTTGTTAGAGATAATGTGTAGATGGATGTTAGTTTTTAAAAAGTTGTAAGGTAGAAAAAAGGTAGAAAATGAAAGATTGCGTTGTAGTTTGACACAGATCGAAAGACAAATAGAAGGAGGGCAAAGAAGAATATAATGATCAAGGGGCTGAAAGTGAATAGTGAAACGGCAAAGAAAGAGATTAAGAAGCCGATGAAAGATATAGGAGCATAGAGTTGCCTCAATGAAAATTGCGTTTGTACTTTGAAAGTGTACTCAATATCCTGAAATTGTACTTTCGGTGGCAGAGTTGCGGCGGCGCCGAATAGTATCAGTGCGCAGTGCCCAACGCGCTAATTCCAAACGTATTCAAAAATAAAATCTTAAAAACACAAATTCAGCTTTTGTACTCAAATGCACTTGAAAAAAGAGTGCAATGTAAAGTGTACTCAAATTGTGATTGTGGTACTTTCGTAATCAAATGTTACAAAATGTACTTTTTGAGGACAATTTACTCAAAAAGTGCAACACTGTAGGAGCACAAACAAGGATAGAAGGGGTTAAGAGAGTAGGGAGAATTAAGGAAGGGAGGGAAGTCATGCTTTTGGTGACATTGGGGTGTGAGGAGAAGAGGTTTGAAATTATGGGAAAAAAGAAGTTGTTGAAGGAAAGAACAGAGAGAAAAGAAGAAGATCTGACCTGGCAGGGAAGGAGAAGAAAATGGTTGATTGAGCTGAGGGTGTGGGCGGAAAGAAGGTAGGGTAGCAAGGTAATAATAGGGAGAGATAGAATTTGGGTAAACAGAGAGTTGTGGATGTGGGACGAAGAAGTAGAAGAATTGCGAACTTGTCAAACAAGGCAAGGAAAAGAGAAGGATAAAAAACAGGTCAATAAGAAGGAAGGAAATGCGTCGGGGTTTACAAAAGAAAAAAAGGGCTAAAGATAAGGACAGGAGGAACGAGAGGAGAAGAAGGACAGGTAAAGTTGCTTTCGGGAATATTTCAGGATTAAAAAACAAGGACAAGGGTTTTTGGGGAGAATCGACAAAATGGGACGTAAAGTAATGAGGGAAACATGGGCAAATGAGAAAGACTGGAAGGGAGTAAAAAGAATGTTACCGAAGAGTTACGTGTGGACGATGCAAGAAGCAAAGAAGGGAAACGTTGAAGGGCGAGGTATGGGCGGAATGGTCACAGGGATGAGAAAATAATTGGAATTAAAAGGGAGTAAAGACGGGGTTTACGAATAAAAATGATGAAAAAATGTTAAGAAGGATTATATTTGAAAAAGTCAAAATAGCGGTGGTCTGTCTATATCTAAGAAGATGGAAAGAGAAAGGTTAGAGAGTAATTAAGAGGTGGATGGAGCAAAATAAGGAAGAGTTGGTTTTGATAGGAGGTGATTTAAATGTCTGGACTGGCGAACAAGGGGGAGGGACGTGGGATGAAGAAAATGAGGCCTATGTAAGGAGTTCCAAACATAGGCATACAGACAGGGGAGGAGGTTACTAGACATATTAGGAGAAACAGGATGGTTTATATGTAATGGCAATATGAAAGGAGATGAGGAAGGAGAGATCACATTTGTAGGGAGGGGAGAGACAGTTTTAGATTACATCCTTGCGGAAGAAAGAATTATGAATATGATAGGGTGTATGAAAGTGGGTTATGAGATAGGGTCCTAGCACTTCCCGGTAATAGCTACAATGAAAGGTAGTAGCCATAAGCGCGGAAGTTGGAGAAAGAAAACAGGGAGAGAAGCAGAAAAAGTTTAATGAAAAAATGGAAAAGGGGAAGATCCGGTATAAAGAAGAGAAGTGAGTAGACTATTCAATTGAAAGATGGAAACGGTCGATTGAGAAGGTAAGGGCTGAGATAGGTACAAAACAAGAAAGAGAAGAGGAAAAGACAGGATAGTGGTACGAGGAATTCAAGGAGAGTAAAGACAAGTGAAAGAGTGTGTACAAAAATAGAGGATAGGGGAATGGAGAAGGGTGAGTACAACAGGAGAAAACGAGAACATGAGAGAATGCTGAAAAGGAAAAAGCAAAGGGAAAAAGAAAAATGCAAGGAAGAAGTAAGAAAAGCGACCAAGGAAGGTAGGGTTTAAGATGTGATAAATAAAGAAAAAGGAGGAGGAAGGAAGAGCGTGAATGAAGAAATAGAAATGGTTGAGTGGACAGACTATTTCAAGGGTCTATTAGGGGGAGACCAAAATAAGATCAAAGGGGAAAAGAGAAGGATAGTAGAAGGAGCAATGGATGAGGGGAACGTAATAAAAAATGAAGAAGTGGATGAGGCTATAAATAGATTAAAAAGAAACAAGGCTACAGGAGAAGGTGGCATGGAAACGAAGCGTTAAAGTATGGAGGAGTAGTGGTCAGGGAAGGGTTGTGGGAGATCTGCAACAAGGTATGGAATGGAGAAGGGTGGACAGAAGAGTGGATGGCAGGGCCGGTGGTACCACTTATCAAGAAAGAGGAGGGCAAGAAGCAATGGAAGAGAGGGCAATAGAAGTAAGGCTGATGGAGAGGAAAAAGGAAATTTTTACTGAAACCAGGATTAGGGTGAAGATAGGAAAGGAAAAAGGAGATGTATTCTGAATAGGAAGAGGTCTAAGACAAGGGTGCCATTTGAGTTCACTACTTTTCAACATGCTCTTAGCAGATTTAGAGGAGAAGCTAAAAAAGTCCGCTTAGGCGGATAATGCAGTTCTGTTAGCAGACGACGAGAGGCGGATGAACCTAATGATCATAATATTCGATGACTATTTAGGAGAAAAGGATCTGAAGATAAACGAAGAAAAGACCAAGGTGATGTGGAGTTCTGTTACCTAGGTAACTACAAGTGAGGAAAAGAATAGATTGTGCGGGTTAAGTCATGGGTCAAGTATGGTATATATGAAAGAGAAGGTTCAAGGACGATTGGAGAATGCGGGTCTGGTTGTTTGATGCGTTGGTGTGGGCGGTATTGTGTTATGGAGTGGAGATCTGGTGATGGAAGGAATATAGGAAAGTAGAAAGCATGCATGAGCGATTTCTGAGATGGGTAATGGGGGTTAGTTGGAGTTGCCCAGGATACATGTTAAGGGAAGAATTAGTATGGTTTAGAATGGGAGAAGGAGTGAGAGCATGCTGGTATTGGTTGAATGAAGAGGAGAATTTATGTAGAGTATGTGGATACGTAATGGACTCATGGGCATATGTATTAGAGAGATGTACAGGAGAGGAAGACGGACAGTTGAGTGAGTGTAAGTATGTAAGATAGATTTTGGATGGTAATGGACAGGGAGTGATGTGGATGGAAAAATTGGAAGAAGTAAGGGAAAGCAAGGGAAGCGGGCAGAGGCAAATAGGCAATCCTGAAAAAGGAAATGAAAACCCAAAGTTGATTTCAAAATCGTGGAAAATGTTTGTTTTTTTTATAGTAAGAGGAAACGCAAGCCCTGGAAGATCGCTCATTAATAGAATTATTAATAGAATGATTATTAGTATTATTTTGAATACTATTATTGTTTAATTTTATTATTTAATAAGGTGAAAAATTAGAATATAAGCAGCGGATAAGTTAAAGTATGGACGGAATGTAAATATACATATGTACAGGGAGCGGAGGCCCACAAACCCGTAAAAGGGACATATTAAATATACATACATAATAGAATAAAGCTTTTTGAGGGTGAAATTTTATAGTTTGACAGTAACTTCTTTTTTAAATTTTATAATGTTCTATTTTTAATTTTTTCAGTTTTTTAATTTTGCTACCACAAAGATAATAAGTTTTTGAAAAAATTCAAAATATTAAGATGTTTATTTTAAAATGTTAATTTTAAGTTTTGAAGATTTAAAAATATATCGATAAAGAATCTGAAAGATTTTAAAACAATTTTTCCTTATGTTTTAATTTTTCTTATTTAGAAGTTTTAGTAGTTTTGAAAAGAATCAAAAATAATTGAAATATTGAGAAGTTAATTTGAAAATTATAAAATTTTGGAGAATGAATTCATTTAAAAATTTGCTTTTCGTCATAACTGTTTTCATGAAATTTATCTTAAGATTTAATAAGAAAAGGGAATTTTCACTATACTTGTTTTTAAATTAAACATGAACTAAAATTATTTTAAGCTAAGAAACAAATGTTGTTAAAAAATGATTTATAAAATCGAGGAATATATTTTATTGTTAATTATAACTATTTTTGAAAAAGAATTTGAGGTGAACTTTTCAAATAAATATTTCATAATTTTTAAGGAATAAAATATAAGCGCTACAGCATTAAAATAAATGAAAATTGCAACTTTTACCTAAAGAGAAAAAGAAAAACATTAAACTCTAAACAGCTATTGTCAAATAAAGAAATCCCGAAATATTTCTTCAAAAGTTCACCTGGAGTTATAGTCCAAAATTAGTTAGAATTAACATTAGTATATTTTTCTCGTTTTTAAAAATGATTTTCATTAAGTAAAATTTTTGAACTTCAAGTAACATGATAATTTTTGTAGAAATTGTTGATGTAAGTTGTCGGCTTTAGGGTCAGGTGAATTGAAACTAATTAAGTTGTTTCAAACGTTTCGGCACACAATGGTGGCCCTCATCAGTGAGTTTTATTAAATCTGTGAAAAGTACATGATATCTTGCAGGTACGCAGTTTTACATTTGGAAGCATTATTCTTTGATTAATATCTCAGATGTGAAATTATAAAATTGCTTAATTTTAAATTTAAATTTGAATTAATTTGATTAATAACTATTGATAAATCTTGCAGTAATCCTAAAACACTGCTACGGAAAATTATGATTTTGAAATTAAGCTTCATATATATGTATCCAAATTTGATGTCTGTTGAAACAATGTATTTTAATTAATCTGAAGTAGTGTAATAATGTTATTACTAACCTTATAAGAATTTGTAGCAAATGTGTGGCATAATGACGGGTTTTATGTTTTCCTCCTCAAGAGAGAAAAGCAAGATTTTAACGTCACTGTTCACCAGTACATAAATTCCTGAATTCTTAGGGAGAACCGCCGGTCTGGGACAAAATTTCCATTTGTCCATTCCCATTTACAAGCTACCGATAAAACATTTTACTGCTGATTTTGAATCCCACATAAAAAACATCCAAGAAACAGACCCATGAATGAATTTCGAAAACAAGTAATTGCGCACCTCATACAGACTAAAACATTTCTAAAAAATAATCCTAATATTTTAATTAATAAACCTGACAAGGGTAGCATTTCAGTAGCTATGAATAAAGAAGAGTATGAGACAGATTTAACCCTCATGTTATCAGACAAAAAAATTTATAAACAATTATCTAAAGACCCACACCCGAAATTCAAACTAAAGCCAATGACCTGCTGAAATATTGGAATGAAGAAGATGATATAAACAAATTCACAGCTGCCTCTTCACAAAGACCCCAAACAGCTCAGACTTATCCTTTAATGTATAGACAGTCCAACTTACAGCGTCGCTTCTTATTACAAGTCCATAATTTATGGAAAAATAATTAATCCAATATCAAGAGTAAAAAATAGTTTTTAATTTACAAACAAAATTAAAAACGTTACAATCCCACCGAGGCATAAACTATCTTCACTTGACGCCGTATCATTGTTCACAAATGTTCCTATTGGTCTCGCGATTGTGGCTCTAAAAAAGAGATGTCCTCAGATCAAAAATAATGTAAAAATGCTAATGAAACAGTTTCTCAAAGGATTACAAATTTGCGCAAGTAATTCCTCTTTTAATATTAAAGGAGTATCCTACAAAAAATCCGGCTTTCCCATGGGTTCTCCACTCTCCCCCATTTTATCAGATATTATGGTGGACGATTTAGAAAAAAGCTGCTTAGCTTCCCTTCCAATACGGTTACCATTCTACTTTCGTTACGTAGACGATATTATTGCTGCTGCTCCTGCTGATCAAGTTCAAGCAATTCTGAACACTTTTAATAACTTCAAACATAATTTAAAATTCACTATTGAGGAAGAATCAGACAATTGAATTAACTTCATGGTGGTCCTAATAAAAAGGGAAGGTGATCACTTAAAGACAGACTGATATCAAAAACCAACCGCTTCATGCCAATGCCTTAATTATTTTTCACACCATCCACATCAATATAAAATTAACGTTATAAACAGTTTTGTTGATCGAGCGATAACCTTACCTCACAAAGAATTCCACGAAAGCAATCTCAAAAACATTAAAATGATTCTAATAAACAATAATTATCCTCTTCCCTTTATTAACAAATTCATCAAACACTGATTGCATCAAATACAGCAAAAAGATACAGACAGTGAAACAGACCCAGCTTGTCACAAATGACACAGACTGCACGCACGCACACACTCAACGATGCGCCCTCCTAAAGCACAGCAGCAGAGCACGACATTAGTGTCACTCAACAAAATTGCTACTTTTCATTACCCTATGTACATGGACTATCTGAAAAAATATCTAGTATTCTCAAACCCTTTCACATAAAACCTGCATTCCGTAATATCAACGATCTAATACCAATTTTTAAATCAAAAAAAGATCCTATTTTCCATGAAAAATGTCCAATGTAGTCTACAGTACTCCATGCAATAACTGTGAGGCAGTATACATTGGTATAACAAAACGGCCACTTCACATACGCATTAAGGAACACACGAAAGACGTGTACAAACCACCAAGCAAATGGAAGGCAATGGTCAACCATACATGGCATGAAGATCATCGGTTTGATTTTGGCGAAACAAAAATTTTAGAAAAAGCGGAACATTATAATACACGAATGGTTTTAGAAATGACCCATATAGTCAGCAATCCTCTTGCAGTAAACCACAGAGCTGATACCGACAATATATCTACTTTCTATTTAAAAATAGGTCTTATCACTTACTATAGGAATAAATAAATACTACGCTTAAGTAAAATCAGTCTATAAGTGGTTTCTTTCAAATTTTATTGCTGTTCTAACTAAGGGACTGACTTTTCTAGTTGTAATATAAACTCTTGAGCGTAACAAATCTCGCATATGAGACCCTAAATCGCTGACCAACCCCACAGTTTTAACTCAGTTTTTAGTGAACATGGACGTTAAAATCTTGCTTTTCTCTCTTGAGGAGGAAAACATAAAACGCATCATTATGCCACACATTAGGTACAAATTCGAATAAGGTTAATAATAACATTATTAGACTACATGTAATTAATTATAATACATTGCTTCAACAGACATCAAATATGGATAATCAAGCTTAATTTCAAAATCATAATTTTCCATACACAAATCTATTTAAAAAAAAGTAATAATAAATAAATACAAATAAAATTAAATATAAATAAAGAAGGTTTTCATTCAAGAAACAGTTCTTTTTTTCAATATTTCTTTAATGAAAAAAAGTTTTTGGTCAGTTTAGTAACTTTACAACAGTGATATTTATCACTTAGCTACTTCTGTCGCTAATGTCAATATTTTTTACCAAATTACGTGCTACAATGGTTGAAGAATAACTTACACTTTGAAGAATACTTCAAAAATTATTGCCAACTACAACATTTTTGATAATCTAACATTATTTCTCTGCCATAAAAAATTGGGTTGAATTTTATTTTTCATATAAATAGATAAATTTTCAAAATAACAAACAAAAAAATTAATAAAAATTAAATTTAATTATTATGTACGTAACTGGAAAAAGAATTTTGTAAGGCGTTTTTTCATTGCAACGTTCTTCTATACAAAATAAAAATTGGCCATAAAAAAATCTTCTCGACTACATTGATATTGTTTTTTCTTTAATTGTACTTTGTTAAAATAAAACAATGTTTTAGGATTACTTTAAGATTTATCAATAGTTACTAATAAAATTAAATTAAATTTAAATTTAAAATTAAATAATTTTATAATTTAACATCTGAGATATTAATGAATATTAATGAAAGAATAATGCTTCCAAATGTAAAGCTGCGTACCTGCAAGATATCATGTAATTTTCACAGATTTAAGAAAACTCACTGATGATGGCCACCATTGTGTGCTGAAACGTCTGAAACAACTTAATTAGTTTTAATTCACCTGACCCTAAAGCCAACAACTTACATCAACAATTTCTACAAAATTTATTATTGAGGGTCAATATAATCCC
>JAAAKG020138388.1:0-12645 GCA_010014905.2 Druon quercuslanigerum
CAAAGGGGGATTATTTTGAAGGGGATAACATCATTTTGGATGAATAAATGAATATTTTCTTATAAAAATGAAAAGTCTCCTTACTTTTTGATCACACCTCGTATACAAACAAAATTCTATTACATGCAGAATAATTTAAAAATTCAATATATTAAATTCTTTACTTCGGCCCGGGACTGCTTATTCAGATATTGCAAAATAAAGTAAAAATTTTGTCCATTAATATGATTTTATCATTTATTCTTTATTTTTCATTAATCTTTATTCGCAGCTACACTGAGAAATGTATTATTTCAAAAAGTAGCCCATAAAAAATTTGTAGATCATTTTTGAGTTCACAATTTTTGTCCAGTCATCATTTGTCGTATCTTGCATAGTTTGTCCGTAAAATGAAGTTTTTAATTTTTCATTAGTTTTTGTGCAATAAAAATGTAAATTTTCGATTTTTCAACAAAAATTCAAAAAGTCGTTATGACAATATTGTAGGGTGTGTAAAGAAACCCATTTTTCTCGTATTGAGTTCTTTTCGTGTCTTGCGTTGTTTGGCTAATAATGCTAATTTTCGTTTCTTTTTTGGATTTTGAAATTGCTTTAGCTCTAAAAATGTTTTCTATTGTCAATTGTGTTTTTAACGAATAAAACAAAAACTACACGTCCTACCAAAAATCGATTTATAATAATTTTTGTACAGCTTTTTTGGCTGTACAATTTTTGCCTTTACATCTTTCTTCGTATCTTGGAAAGTTAGTATTATTTTTCCTTCGATCAAAATTTGAATTTCGGTCCTTCGAAGAAGTTCAAAAAGTTATTATGATAATCTTTTCAAAAACGTTTGTTTTTTTGGACTTTGAAACTGCTATAACTCCGGTAATTTTTTTTTCATTGAAAAAAGTAATTGTGATAAATTGTTAGTCTTCTCAAGTACTACTAATAACTGTACATATAATTTTCAATTCTTAAAAAAAAATGGTCTCAAAAATTTTCAAAATGTGCTTACTGTTTGAATTTTTATCCAAAATGGCTGGCTAACGAACTTGAACTTTAACTTGAGACACCAAAAAAGTATAGCAAAGGCCAATCCAATCTGTTGACTTTTTCGAAATTTATCGTGCTCACAGCCAGACATACATACTTACATACAGACATACATACAGACATACAGACAGACATACATCCATCCATCCATCCATCCATCCATCCATCCATACATACATACATACATACATACATACATACATACATACATACATACATACATACATACATACATACAGGCATACAGAAAATTTTATTTTTAAATGAGAAACAGTCGAATTTATTAAGGAAATAGAAGATAGATTTTAATTTTAAAGAAAAAGCAGTTGAATTCAACAAAAAAAGAGAAAATTTAAACCTAATACTTAAAATCTCCACCAAAACAGATTGATTTTTAATCAAAAAGTTTCACTAAAACCAAAAAGTATAAAATTTCTGCCAAAATCAACAAATTTTAAACCATAAAAGATTTCTCATTCAAGAGAGAAAAAGAATTTCAAACAAATAGTTAAATTTTCAAACCAATAGGACAGTTACATTTTCAAAGCAACAGGACGAATTTTCTACCTAAAAATACAAATTTCCAACAAAACAGTTAATATTTGTGATAAAAAAAGATTTTGTTGGACAAAATATTTGAACTTCCAATCTAATAGGACGAATTTTTATGCAAAAAGACGAATGTGCAACAAAACAGTTAAATTTTGTAACAAAAAAGATGACTTTTTACCAAAATAGTTGAAATTTTTACCATAAAATATTAATTTTTAACCAAGAAGTTTATTTTCAGCGCAAGAAGATTAATTTTAAACACAAAAGTTGAAGTTGTATGCTAAAGGATTAATTTTTTACAGAACATCAAAAAATTTCAACTCGAACATATGAATGTTCCTTAAAAAATTAGCTTCCAACTAAATACTTGATTCTTAAAGTGCAAACAATCTATTAAAAAAAAAAAAAAATTTCATTAAATTTCAAACGATCATGCGTCTTTTTCAAAAATTCTGAAATTTTTAAGATATATAAATCAAACATAAATTTTTCAAATCGACATTATAATAAAACAGTTTACAAAAGAAAAATATGGAAAAAGTCACATATTTCGAGGGCAGCCTAAGTCAAGTTCTTCATTTTATCTTGAGTAAATATTACTAATAAACCACGTATCATGATTCACGCGGGTGATGCGCGAGAATAATCTAATTGATATTTGGGAACGGCTAATAAATTTTTTTTAATCCTGGTAATTTCCATCTTTTCTTCTAATTTGAAAACTCTTTTAATTTTAAATCATCTAACGGAAAACTAAAAAATTAAAACATTTAAAATTTGTCAATTGCAAGTATTAGACATATTTATTATTATAAAATATTTTGTATCTCAATACGTGTTATTTTAAAAGCTTGAAAACTGGATAACATTAAATAAAAACATCTAAAATTGTGCAAATTTCAAGTAGTAGTTGCAACAATTAATAAACTAGAATTAGAAGCCTCAAAAATCATAATATCTCTATATAGGAATCACATAAAATCTTATTTTTATTTCAAATTAAAAGTCATAAAAAATTGTACAGTTTTTATTCAGAAGCTTTCAATTTCAAAAGATTGACGTAAGAAATAATTGTTTTCATTTATGGGTTTTTCTGTGGAGAACCACAAGAGTAGCTTGAGATCATTCACCCTCAACATTTATCATTGATCCTTATTCTCTAAATAATTCTCGACAACATACTTAAATACGGAATTATTTCTAACATATTATCGCGTTTAAACATTATATTAACAAAAATCTGACTTTTTCCCACGGTAAATTAATAGGAAACTTCATGATTTTCGAGCGACCCCTACATTTTGATCGATTTCGCTCAAATGTGGAGAACCTCTTTTTGGCACTAATACAAAATGGGTTAGGGTGTGTGAGGGGGGGGGGGGGCAGAGAAATCCTAAAAAAATCCATGAAGTATAAATAAGAACCCTCCCACATTACTTCAAAAAGGAATAACCAAAATTTTAAATTTTTTAAACGTAACTACATTCAACAGTAGCGCATGAGGACCATGTGAAAGTAGAAATAATTTAGAATTCATTAATAAATGCCTTGGTTCTTCAGGTCAGCAAAATATGTTTGAAAAAATGCTAATTTTCGTAATTTCAATATTTTCAAGGATGCCAGTTCTTCTACGTATTTTACCATCTCCATAAATTTGTAAATCTTTTTATTTGCTGATCCCTGAAAGATAATTCATTTCTAATACAGAGCCGTAACTAGCCTTTTTTGCACCCTATCAGTTCGAATAAGACTTCTACCCCCCCCCCCCCCTTCCCCACTGTCTAAAACAAAAGACATTATTTGATATAATTAAAGAGTAGCATACATTAAAAAATCCGCCCGCCTCATGGGCACATTCTCATCGCGTGCTGCGCGCGCACCTCGCTTCGCTCGCAAGTTTGAGAGTGCCTAGGGCGCGCGACAGTTTGTTCTCGCGCTTCGCGCTCGATAATGTATTTCTCTTGCGCTCTAGACTCGATCTTTGTATATTCCCACAGATTTTTAAAAATTAAAGGTCAATCCATCGACAACAGTAATTTGGTGATAGTGAATTCTCTTTTGTTAAAGCTCCTGAGGTTTTAACGAACACATTCTCATCACGTATCTCGTGATTCGCACTCGAATTTGTCCCTCAAATTGTATGTCATTTCAATAAATGTATACTAATACAAATAATAACATGCATTCATATTAAAGCAAACATAATGTTATTGAGTCGTTTAAAAAATGCTTATTCTTTAAAAAAAATTGAGCGAATAAAAATTGTATTGCACCTTCTGCTGGGTTTCAAAAAATGAATTTGCTCATTTACATTTTTATTTTTACGATTTAAACGTTACACAAACGGTTTACACATCGGCATTACCTTTTTCTAACTTCTAAATTATATTCCTAGCCTCATCACCCACGAAAATTCGATTGATGAGGGATCATAGCTCGTTAGTGTTTTATGCGGAGAAGCTCACTAACATTCAGCAGCGTTGTCACACACACATTTGACAAAACCAGGGGGGGGGGGCAATTTTACACAAATCTAATACCTTCTCTGTATTAGAATGTAAAAATTAATTAATTTGTTATGAATAATGTTTTTTTATAGCTATTTTATTGTTTTAATCGTTAGAAATGTGATTGAGAAAATAAAAAATTAAATAATTGGAAAACACACACAGAACATGAAAAAGAATTTAAATCAGCAAAGTTTTGATTAGAATGCGAATGTTATGATAATTCACTGGGAATTTTTTTTCACTGTTAATGTTTTTTTTTTAAGAATAAAATAAAAGCTTCTGAGTGCACATTTTTGGTCTAATCATGATTTGTCACATTTTGCATAGTTTGACTGTAAAATGGAATTATTGATTTTTTAGTGTTTTTTGTGCAAAAAAAATTTGAGTTTTCGATTTTCTAAAAAAATTCGTTCTAATAATCTTGTAGGATGTGTCAAAAGAAAAATTTTTTTTCCTAAATTTTTTTCGTATCGTGCGTTGTTTGACTGAAAATATTAATTTTCGTTTCTTCTTTTAGATTTTGAAAATGCTATATCTCTAAAAATTTTCGTTTTATAAAAAAAGGCATTAGGACAAAATGTTTGTCTTTTTGAGTACTATAAATAATTGTACAGAGGATTTTTAAATCCTAAAAAAAACTGGTCTCATCAATTTCCAAAATGTGCTCAGTTTTTGAATTTGTATTCAAAATGGCTGGATAACGAACTGGACCTTTATTTCAAGATACTTAAAGAGTATACCAAATGACAATCCAATCTGTCAATTCTTTCGAAAGTTGTCGTGCTAAAAAACTAAAAATCTACACACAGACAGACACAGACAGACACATTCGTAAAAACCTGTTTTTCGGATTTAGGGTTTCGCAAAACGTGAACATTTGACAAAAACCGAGGGAGGGGGAGGCAAATTTTACACAAATCTAATAACTTCTCTGGATGAGAATGTAAAAAATATATCTTAAAATAAATTCCTGTAAATTTTCACATATTATATCGAAATAATAACTGTTCTTTTTCTCTGATAAACAATAAATACGTCGCCCATAAAATATCGTGAACTTCTTTCGAATCTTTTAACAAAACACCCTAAAAGCTTTAAATTCGTTGAAATCCTATTATAAAGCCTAATGTTTGTTCTTGAGATTCTCTCAAACGTTAGAATCCTTTAAATCTGGTGAACTCCCTTGTAATTTCTAAAATCCCTGAAATCTTCAGAAATCCCTAGAAGTTCCATAAAATTTAATTTAATTTAATTTTTCCCCTAAAGTTCTTCAGGAGCCCGTTGTAATATCTTAACATTTTTTAAATATCACTAATATTCTGGATACCTTTTTCAAATCCTTTGAAAGTTTTCGAAATCCTGCGAAATTCTTTGAAAGCTCCTGGGATTAAAAATAAGATTTTTAACGGTTTTATAATATTTTCTCTGAAATCTTTTTAATATCGCTGATATTCTAGCTAACTTTTTCAAATCCTTTGAAATTTTCTGAAATACTGTGAACATCTTTGAAAAGTCTTTGAAAAAATTTTAGCTCGTTAAATTTCTTGGAATTAGAAATAAAATGTTAAAAGATTTTTTACCCTACTTATTTTAATTTTAAAATTCTCTCAAATACCGTGCAATCTTATCATTTTTTTAAAATCCGTTAGAACCCTTTTAATCTGGTGAAATCCTTCGATAATTAAGGGCTGTTTGAACTACACTGATAATGAGTTGAAATGCCGATCTTGCAAATAAACGCTTTCTGTGTATGTTTTAAAGTGATTTTGTTGGCCTGACTAATCATAGAAAAAATTGCTGATTTATCACTCACGGAATGTTAATTTCTCTGATTCTCTGATGTAGGGATGTTTAACAATTCTTTACATAAATTCAAAGACATGTCCTTGTCGTGCACAGCTTCCCTACATACTTTAATACGATTTTTTACCGGAAGAGATTAATCAGAAAACCTTGTGCGATTTTAATTACTTAGAAATGTCGATATTTCGGAATTCAATATTCAAGGGCTGATAAAAAAATCCTTGAAGTTGCTAAAAACATTATGCTTTTCATACTTGGTATGTTTAAGGTATGAAAACATCCCAAAAAGATGCTCTATACTCAGAAAATCCTTAATCTTTCTATTTGGTGGAGAAAAAAATTTCACTAAAATAAGCATTTTTATATAAAAATGCATGTAAAAATTAAAACTTTGACTAGCGTGTGTCTAAAAGCTGTGCATTTTTTTTACTTTTTTCTTTAGAATTTCTGCTCCACGGGGTCGAAAATACAAATAAATCTTCCGCCTTTCCCGGCTTTGCTCGCTAGTTGGCGCGCGCCTGGGGTGCGCAACTGTTGGTTCTCGCGCTTCGCGCTTGATAATGTATTTACCTCGCGTTGCGCCCTCGTTCCTTGTATATTCCCTACACTTGGGCACATACTCTTCAAAAGTAAAGGGCAAACTGTCAACAACATTAATGTGGGGATTGTGAATTCTCTTTTGTTAAAGTGCATAAAATGCGCATTCTTTTAAAAAACTTTAGTTATTAAACATTTTATTGCAACATTTGACGTTTTTTCATAAACTGAATTTGCTCATTTCCAATGTTATTTTTATGATGTAAACGTTACTCATACGGTCTACACAGCAGCCTTAATGTTTTTTAACTTCTAAATTATATCCCTAACCTCAATTGAATTTTCTACCGCATCGTGTTCTACATCCCGGTTTTGGTACCCTATTGCTTCATCTCCTGATAATTCACTAAAAGAGTCTCTTAAACCTTCTGGGGTGGAGAGTCTAGTTACAACAACAGTCCCATGAAACTTCGATTAATGAGGGGTTGGTGGGGGGGGGGGGCGATTAGTTTCAAACGGATTCATAGCTGGTTGGGGTTTTAGGCTGCGAGGGTCACCAACCTTCAACAGCGTTGTGTTAGATGGGAGTTCATATGGTCTCAATTTCCCATTCCCAGACCTCCTTTAGGTACGAAACCAACAAATTATATACACACAAACACACTCACACACACATATATATATATATATATATATATATATATATATATATATATATACAAAGATGCCGGAAAGCTTTCTATTCGCCCTCCCATAGATTTATCTTCTGTCTTTTTGAAAGCTCAAAGGTTCATTCGCAAATCTTGAGGTGCATAGAGAGATTGATGCCGCTTTAGAATACCAGGTTAACTATCTCATCTGGAAAAAATCAAATAACAACTAACAAAAATTCTGCGAAATCTCATTCAATTCCCGAGTTTTTTTAAATACACTGTGATCTTCGAAATTTTTGAAAGATCTTAAATCTTATCATCTGAGACCCCATAAAATACCATACCATCCGTTTAAATCCCTAAAAGTCATTATATTTTAAACATTTTAAACATCCAAATTTGAAATTGTCTATTTACAAAATCAAAAGTGCACAATCTAAAACGCTTTTAATTTTAAATTACCGCAGCTTTAAAAATAATATGTTTTTAAGCTGAATATGCAGGAAGTACAATTAAGAGCCTATTAAGCCTTTAATTTAAGTCTTAACATTATATTAGAACGAAATATTTTTAAATTTTGTAAACAAAATTTGTTGAAAAAAAGAAGCATGTAAAAAAATGTATGAACAAAATTTTAAAAATTATTCTTTGAAAATCTTTTCCTTTAAAAAAAACTTAATTAAGGCATACCCTTTCGGTATTTCTACATTTTACGCTTATGCCCTTTTGTAGAACGGAACGATCAGACGGACACCCGACCGAAATTATAGGGTTTCGGCCCTGAGCTGCGGATCCCTAAAAATTCTGATTTCATAGCTATGGAAATTGTCGATAAAAGTGCCGCCTGAAGATTGCAAGAAACCATTGCACAAGTTTTCTCGTACATAAGTATAATAAAACACGTCAAGCCAAAGTAAATTAAATTTAGCTTTCAAAGATTGTAAAATGGAATATAAAAACGGATTCGAATTATCGCAGATGTGTCAGTTTGATTTGCGGCGTCAGAGATATTTACCAAAATGTCTCCCATTTTTTCTGTTTTATTTTTCGCCATAGTTGCATCAGCTATAGCTCACAGTCAAGATAATACACGCAAAAGTAAGAAAATTTATTTTAAGATGAGAAATATTTGTTCAAATTTAGAATATCTATTATCTTCCATAAGATTTTTTATAAGTACTTACAATTGTCGAAATTCATACAAAAAATGAGTTTAATAATTTTTGATTTTTGATACAGCTCCACCAGAAACATCAGGCTGTGGGCGATTTGGGAAATGGTCCGGATGTGCATCAAAGTGTCCACCGAAATGCAGCACTCGAGACATTCAGTCACATATTTATTGTATTGATGTAAGTAGATTTTTACAAGGTTCTTAGCTTGAATAAAAAAATTTAATATGCGATAATTACTTAAAATTAGACTAAATATTTCATAAGTCTCACAAAAATTAATTTCGGACAAAATTCCTATAAATCCTTTTTAGAATTTTCGTAAATAAAATCAGATAGAAATTATTACATTTTTTTAATTTCACGAAAATTCTTTCTAGCGAAATTCTTATTTATATTGTACTACATTTTTTAATTTAACAGGAATGCGTGGAAGGATGCAGATGTAATCCTGGGTATCTAATAGAAGATCAATCCGGTTTGTGCGTTAAACCTAAAAAATGCAAAAGTTCTAAGACATATAAAAAGCAACAAAAAGAAGACCCGAAGCCGTCTTGTTCTGGATATTGTACCTAAAACTGAAATTTTAAATATTTTCTTCATTTTCTCTATGAATTTGAATTTAGCATTGCAATAAAATGTATAACTGAGATTTTAAAAGCTTTGCAGATTTATTACTTCATTTCCGATTATATAGCTAATAAGATAGATAAGCATAGATAAGTTTAGATATAGATAAAATCCAATATATAAGTCTTCGTTCTTTTAAAAAAATGTGTCAAAATTAATATTTTATCACAAAATGGTTTTAAGCTCAATTTTTGTATCTTCAGTAGATAGAAATACAAACTCTATTTAATTTTCTATTCAATAATTATTTTTGAGAGAAATGTAATATCTAACAATTTAAAATTTTTATTTAATTATTAGGAAAAGTGAGATAATGTTCAGATATTAAAATTAAAATAAATTTGATATTTAATCAAAAGAATTAAATAAAATTACCAAAAAAAATTTCAGCAATATTTCGAATATCTAAATGTTTTCAGAATTTATTCTATTAATTGGCATATGCTTACCTTTAAAATCATTAATTTTTTTAGTTTTAAGATGAAGACACAGTTCTTATAGATTATGACAAGAAGTTCGTTTTTAACAAATATGATAAAACGCATTAAATAAAGGAAATAAAAATTTATGTACACCGCTCTGAGGTCGTACAGCGGAATGTAAAAACCAATATGAATACACAGCTGTACAAATAGGGAAATTGCAATTCTAACTTTAAACAAGTAAGAAAAGTTATGCCCCAGTTCTATATAGAATTTTTGAAAATTTGCGGAAAAAATCATTAAAATAATGCAATAACACTTTGAGAAATCACAACAATACGAGGGAGCGTAATCACACAAATTAATTACCCCGTGAAAGTTAGAATATTTAATTTCAAATAAAAGTATTTTCATTTTAGATATCCGATTCACGACACTTTTAACTCTTTTTATAACGATGCAACTATTTTACAATTACTTTTAAAAATATCTGCGCGCGAAGCTGGCAGGATTGAGCGCGCCTAGGGCACGTGACTGGTGGTACTCGCGCTTCGCGCTCGATAAATATACCCTGCGCTACGCACTCGGTCCTACTTTATCCATTACATTATTTTTATGCTTACACATTAAGCGAAGATGTAGATATAACTTTCTAAAAATTCCTTCGGGTATGAGGAATAAATTCTCATCATGAAATTCGCGCTTCGTGCTCGACATTATTTATGCAGAGTTCAAATTTTAAAAAATCGACATGTCACATTATATTATTTTACACAGCTGAAAAATTGGAAAACAAAGCAAGAAAGAACTAAACAAAATACACACAAATCGAATTCTTTCGAGGATAAATTTGCAGTATGTAAGAAATTATGAGAAAGCTTTAATTAAATATAATTACTAAAAAAATTTAAACCGACATCAGTAATAAAAATTTCTTTTTGTGAATATTTCAATTTTATTATTGATAGTTTAGGAGTGAATTATAGATATAAAAAATGACGATTTCACCGTAATTTGCGTTGTTTGGTTGTAAATTGGAATTTTCGAATTATTACGTTTTTCAGTTTGCTTTTTCATGGCTTCAGTGGAAGACTGGTTAACGAACTTGACCTTTCGTTTTGAACTACAAAATAGTTTGAAAAAGAAAATTTGAAATAAAAAATTTCTTCGAAAGTTATCGTGTTGTCAGAATACAGACAGACAGACAGGCAGACAAACAGACATGTTCGTAAAAACTATTTTTTCTGGCTTAAGGGGTCTCAAAACGTCGAGAATTGAAGAAAACTTGATAGGGTTAAAATCACACAAATTTAAGACATTCCATCTATACGATGAGAATGTAAACATTACACCGTCGCTACTTTTTTCGCAAATTGCTTACTAATGACATGTTTTTCACTTTGCCTTAAATTATATATAGTATATGGTCTAAGAGGATTTAAAAGTTTTAAAAATTATTAAATGACTTTGAAAAGATAATAAACCTTTCAATATGTTGGGCAGGATTTCACAAGATTTAATAAATTTAACAAATTTAACAAGATTTGAAAAATTATACTGAATTTTGAAAAATACCGAGGAATTTTATAAGATTTTAAAGAATTTTTTAGGATTATCAGTCCTCGTTTTTAAGCCTACATTTTTGATTTGAAGACTTTTTAAATTTATTACACTTCAGAAGCATTTGAAAATTTTAAATTTTTGATTGAAAATGTTTTAAGTTGATCAACTGTAAATATAAATTGATTAGTGATATTTAAAAATGAACTGTAGTTGAGTACTAAAATTGACCAATAATTCATTTTACAAGACGCTTCTGAATATTCTAAGAAAAAATTTACGGATATTAAACTTGAACATTGAACTATTATAATTCGAATTACTTCAAATTGATAGATTCATAATTACCAGGGGTGTTATTTGAATTTTGATGGTTTTACTCATAGATGTCGCTAGAGATATGTATACATTTCTATGATTTGGCATCTATGTCATATTTTTCTATGGACACTAAGCTTCAAAAATACACAACTCCATTCTGTCGAAGTAAGAGCATCATAGTTGTTTACCTCAGTGAATATGTCGAGTTTCTTTCCAAGTAAATCGCATTTACGGCATTCGTTGCTTTTCTTATTTTATCAAAAGAAAAAAGCAGTTTCAAAGTGGAGATTTCGATTTAACAGACAATGAACATCCTGGTGCAGCGAAAAAGTTCAAATACGAGGAATTGCAGGCGTTATTTGATAAAGACCCAACCCAATCGCAACTACAATTGGCACAAGCACTAAATGCGACCCGAGGAGCAATTTGACAACGTTTAAAAGTCATGGGAAAAATCCTAAAGCATGGAAAATGGGTACCACATCAACTGAACGATGGACAAATGGAAAATCGAAAAACCATTTGTGAAATGCTGCTTGAACGGTTCGAAAGGAAATCTTTTCAGCATCGAATTGTCACGGAGGACGAAAAATGGATTTATTTCGAGAACCATCGATTCCAAGGCCAAATCGCTTTGGCCGTAAGACAATGCTCCGTGTTTGGTGGAGAATACGGTGAATACGGAAGACATGGCAAAGTTATTCTACAACATGACAACGCATCGTCTCATACCGCTAAAGTGGTGAAGAACACATTAAAAGCATTGAATTGGGAAATATTATCGCACCCGCTGTACTCTGCAGACCTCGCCCCGTCCGAATATCACCTTTTCGCATCGATGGGACACTCACTCGCAGAGCAGCGCTTCGCCAATTTTGAAGAAGTCGAAAAATGGCTCGTCGAATGGTTTGCCTCGAAAGAGAAAGAGTTTTTTTGCAATTATATCCATTATTTGCCTGAAAGATGGGCAAGATGTGTAAAATCCAATGGTTAATACTTTGAATAAATTTTTTTTGAGATTCCCTTGAGGATTAAGTGTTTTCTTCATTGAAAAAACCGGCAAATTTCAACTGACACCCGTGGCAAAAACTTTTATTTAAATTCAAAACGTATTCAAATATTGTTTCGTTCTTAAATATTCTCCCGTGCAGAAATTTCTCCATCTTTCCTTATTTGAAGTTGGGTTGTGATGGGGCCGCTATTAGGATATCTAGTCTAGAAAAAACTGGTTGGGGCCTCTATTAGAATATCTAGTCTAGGAAAAACTAGTTGGGTCCGCTGTGGGAATATCTAGTGAAGAATTCCATGCTTCATATATTATTACTATTATTATTACACCATTAAGCCGTTTCCCTTTCGGGGTAGGCGTGACGCACTCGGTAGGGAGGGGAGTAGTGTGAGGAAGGGGTTATAAAATTTTAGATTGATCTGGAATTCTCGCGTTATTTAT
>JAAAKG020138390.1:0-12644 GCA_010014905.2 Druon quercuslanigerum
TCCAGCGGTGGAGAATTCCCTGTAGAGCATCGAATGTAAGAGAACGTTACACGCGTGGAAATAAGGATACTCCGCCTGGATTTCTTGTCTAATACACGAAGAGATAACTAAGCGATTCTCGGATTTCTCTTTTCCTCCCTTCCTGCTTGTAGTTCGAAGGCATTTGGAGGCATTCAAAAGCCTAATTTGCTTCACTCCAGTGATATAGTATTTATTTTAAAGAAATTCTTAATTAAATTAAAGAATTGACGGCAAATTACACAGGCACACAAAAAAAAGTGGTCTCTCCGGTAGACTACACTGCCATATCTATATGTTTTTGGGGTCGCTGATTTCGAATCCGGGGTCAAAATAACCCAATCAGGTCATAGTTTCCCAAAAAATGCAAAAAGAGACGTAAAAACGACGGAAACAGGGTTTTTTGGTATATTTTATAGAGCGCATAGATAGTATTTTCGGTAAGTAAAAAACCGGAGCTGTTGCTCGCGTTTCGACCCTTTGTTCGTGGAATGGTATCATTTCACAGATTTCAGGGCAGTCAGTGATACCTCTTGTAATTTTAAATATCGTTAGGATATTTTTGAACTTACGTCTATCGTCTAGTGACCATACCTGAAACCTACTTCTTAGGGCTTCATGATCTGAACCACGTGGGGGATAGTATTTGTCCTCTTTCCACGCTAAGTATTTTAGAAAACGTCTTTGACATGCTCCGACGCGTATTCCAGTTTGGATCTAATTAATGTGCAAAAAAGAGAAAACAGGGGGTATGATGTTTTAAAGTGTCTGCAAGCTCTCATAACAAAACATAATGTTTTGTTCGCATTACTAATCATTTCATCAATGTATGCACTAAAGGTGAGCCTGCTGTTGAACAATATTCCTAAGTCCCTAATTGTATCTACTCTCTTGAGTTCAATACCGTCGATGTAGTAACGGTAGCGTTTTTGGTAGAAAAGTATAGAACCTTACATTTAGATGCGTTAAGGCTCAATTTGTTCAACTTACACCATTTAATGAGGAGATCTAAGTTATTTTGGAAGTTTTCACACGATCGTAGGTTGGCTGTAGGTATATAAATTTTTACATCATCTGTGTAAAGTAGATAATAGCAATACAGGAGTGTCGAGATATCGTACATGTTTATCAGAAACAACAAGGCTCCTAAGTTAGAACCTTTAGGTACATGTGCGAACTATCTCTTTCCGTGGGAATACAGTGGTAAGAAGAGAGGGAAGATTTCGCGAGTCTTCCCTCTCTCCTAAAATTCGCGTCTATCGCGTGGACTACATCTGTCGGGCCTCCTATGACGGCTCACGTATTTTGCATCATGCGGTCTGCCTCTAGGCACGCTGCTATTTCCTTTACCTTTATACACTTGTTTCCTTAGTCGTTTATCTTTCATCTGTCCTGCATGCCATAACCATGATAGCAAATTTCTTCCACATATGTCAGCCCTTTTTTGAAACATTCTTTTTTAATTGCATTAAAGAGGTTTATAAATTGTACGTTACTTCTGTAAAAGGTTATATTTGTAACAAACGCAATATTTACATGTAATAGTTTACGAAAGTGTTGAATTGCATAACGTTGAATTACAACGCCTGCGGATAGAGTGTGCCTTAAACGGTGACTTTTGGATACAGGGCGATTTCTCGGAGCATGCAGCGTTATCCTTGCATGCGAGACTCTACACGGAAAGACACAGCCTTTTTCTATCTGCTCGTTGTAACAACGATGACACCAAATATGGTTGTAGTAAGTGCGGCTTAAAATAATCAAACACGTAAGGTTCCCGCCAAAGGGTCGGACAACAATGCCGACTGTCCTAGAGTTGGGGGAGCCAATCAAGACGGAACCAATGTGATGCACCGGCAAAATCTTAATATTTTTGAGTGGACTGATCAGATCAAGGACGATCTGCTCGAGCGCTCTGAAATCAGTATGGTCCCTAAACGAGAAGGTCACATGGCGCGACTGCATGCTCCATGGGGCAAGAAACACCCAGAGCTCTCGTATCTTTCACATAACTGATTGCGAAAGCGTGTCGCGGATCTCCGGAGAAGGTGTTAAATAAGTGGAGCGTCTGCTCAAACAGAGCTAGAACCAGCTGTTGATAGAAAAAGAGAGGCGACACTACTACCAACCGTGAACAGGCATCTAATAGAGGAAGAGTGATCCATCAGAACCCGGAGAAACATCAACATTCCGGTTTTTCTCAAGCCTAAAGATCTGGCGGAACTGGATGACGAGCTTCGTGGAGATTTTTCCGAAGAGTCCGACCTCTGGACTATCAATTGTGGTGTTTATAACATAGCGAGAGCTGGGCAAGACAGTACGCGTCCGGCATTCGGTCTTTAATTGACTACATAACATCTCTAGGAATTTCACTGCCAAAGATCGACAGTTCGCGCGCGAAATGCGGATTCGTTATCACACACTTCACAAGTTAAAGCTGCTGACCATCAGGCAGCATATTGTTGACAGAATACGGGTACTATTTGATGCTAGGACCGGAGAGAGAAGCGAGAGAGAAGTGGGTCTGAGAAAACCAACCGTTTTTCTCTGACCCATCTCGACTCTCCAGAGACCCTCCACTTACTGTCAACCACCCACCTAAACCAGATGAGGTCGAAGAATTTTGGAAAGAAGTCTACGAAGCTCAGCATCCACTGAAAGAAGACTCAAAGAACATTATTAGCTTAACTGAGCTGCAGAATTCCCTCATAATATCTGAGGAAAAATGGCTACCCATCACTAACGAGGGGGATCATCAAATCGTATCAAGACCTTCTTGTGGAAGAATTTCCCTCCAGCTAACCAACATTTGGCCTACATTTTCACCTTATATTTGAAGTCGGAAGAGCCAATTCCAGAGTGGTTGATGGAAGGGCACACATTACTTTTGCCGAAGATGGGCGCTTAGTTGTCCCGAAGAATTACAGGTTAATTACATATCTGAACACTACTGTATAAGATCGTCACAGCTATCCTAAATGTTAGGATTGTTCGGACAACTGGACCCGTGGAGCAAGAAATTTACGAAAACCGCGGTTCAATAAAAGGTGTAGCAGGGCGTCGGGAGAGCCTGCTCATCCATAGAATAACCCTCCCATAGACTTATTATCCATCTTTTGGAAAGCTTAAAGGTTCATCCACACATTGTGAGGTGCATAGAGAGATTGATGCCGCTTTTGAAAACCAGATTTACTATCTCATCTGGAAAACATCAGCTGACAACTAAGACGTCACCTTTCAGAGGGGTGTCTTTCAGGGCGACACTATGAGCCGTGCTCTTTTGTCTCTCATCGTTTGCACATCGTCATTCCAAAGGCTACTTTCACGGAAACCTGGAAATCCAAAGCATAAGGTCATTCATGTATTTTACATGGATGATCTTAAGATATCTACTAATATAGAAAAAAAAGTTTTAAGAAAACCTAATATCATACCATAGACCCTCAGCTCGTCGACAGAATCACTATACGACACCTTGTCAGTGCCCTATTCATTTGGAGTGTTTCCATATGTGAATGGCGAGCTTCGATCTCTTGATAACGGGACACGAAAGTTTATGCACATGAACAAAAGCATGCGCCTTAAGTCTTCTGTTTCGCAATTCTATATCTCACGCCGTCAATGTCATCGCGGAATACTGAATCTTGAATGTCTTCACAACAGGTTTACTCAGGGTAGAGAATATAGAGTTACAAGTGGACTTTGCCCTCTTCCTAAATGGTCAGGAAGCGTGAAGAAGTGAGCAAAGGAGTATTTCTGTAGAAAGCAGGGAAAGAGGATGCTGAAACACTCGGATTTAACTTCATTATCAGAGGTGAACAAAATGCATTAAATCTCATCTATTTCGAGTACTTGCTCCTGAAAGCCCGGATTCAGAAAGCACAGGAGAAAAACTTCCGTGAACAGCTCCTCGACATGAGGATGCATAGCATCTTGTCAGTCTTATGCGCTGACGTCTGCTTTCCTTAAATCACTCAGATTGAAGTCGGGCACGGTGGGTTTCATTTGGACATGTCAAGACGGTGTCATTTCCGCATTAGCATAGCGAAACCCCATTTTGAGCCAAGACCAACTTATGCAGGAACGACCTATATCCAAAGACAGAATGTGGCACTAAGGGCACTTTATTGCCCTCCTTAAAAACAAGCATGCGAGTTAGGTAGAAGATGTTTCGTGTGCTTCAAAACTTTAGATTATAAGTGAAAGGAAGAAATAGTATACTTAGCAGAAGGGAGACTGTGGGGTCCAGCGATGCAATTTTCTTAAAGATAATTTCCTCCATATTCTCACTTTCGTTTTTCAGGGCCTGTGTATCGGGCGTAAAGGTTTATTAATCGGGCGTAAAGTTTTATGTCGGCCCGGCTGCGGAGTACTCATGTGAGGACGTTGCTGGACTTGAAGCATCCACTTTATATCTGCTTCACATACATGCAATTGCGCATTTTCAAGAGCGGTCAGACATAGTGTTTTTATTTTAAAATGCCACCCAAAGTTCTAAATTACTTACTTTCTTAGTTTTTTAGATTTTCAACTAAAATTTTGTTTATGAAGTTTTTAAAGAAAAACCATGAAAACGATTTCGTTTCGTATTTATATAAAAAAATAAATTAAAAGTTCTCTTGACCTTTGCAAGCTCTAAGTATAAACATTTTCTTTAGACTTGTAAAAGCTAAACAAATCTAAAGGCTAAACAAGTATAAAGGTTGCCAGCTTATTCTTTTGTAAATCTGAGAAAAATGATTGTTACAAGTACTCATTAGTAATTGCACATTAAAATGAATTGTTATCGTTTTAAAGTAAAATTATATTTTATTTCATTGTTATCAGTAATATTTCAACTTGTGTAGTAAAATTATCCTTTTTTATGCATTTTAGGATTAGGCTGGTTAGGAGTTTGAAAGATTTAGATTGAGAATATGAAAAACCTATCCTTTTTTCACAATTTTTAAAAGTTTCTTTGATCAGGTCACTATGCGGTTGGTTAACTAGACATATTTTTATTTCCTTGATTATTAGGTCTTATTTGCTTTTTTTCGCGGTGATAACTTCAATAAACGTCAGCATCTTGAAAATTTACAGTCAAGGTAATTATTCAATTTTGTGAAAAAGAGATATCAGTTATTGGGTAACTGTTCATTTCCTATTTATAAATTGACCTGCTATATTTTTTCCGTTTTCTGAATTGCAATGACATAACATATACATACACAAAATTCGGAAGGGATTAGCAAACCGAGTAACATAGAAATCAATTCAGCCGAGGTTTAGCATCTCTCTTTGGTGGAAATAAAATTTTGTATTCTTACGGATGCATTTTACGAGCACAGTCTGGCCGCTCATCGGCAGGATAATATAGAAAGGGAAATAATTCCCACGAGCGATCGACGCCATGTGGCTCGCGCCGAGACGCATTGTGTTATCGTAGGACCCCGTAAAATAGTAAGGATCGCTTTTTAATAAATGGAGCGGATTACGTCATAGAGAGTGCTTTTCTCAAGCACCTCAGGCACTCTCCAAATCCGCACCACGCCACAATTTACGAGTTATAAGAGTACCACAGCATGCATTGTTAATCGTTCTGAGCCTTGAAAGTCATATTCTTATAGAAAAATTAAAAAATGCTCTCGAATGTTTTCGATGTTTTTACGATTTAGGGCAACTAATGAAGATTGCGCATTGGAAAATTCGAGCTCATACGGGCGAGGATTCAAAATACATGAAAAATGCTTGCATAATACTAGAACGAGCCTCTATAATTTTGTTTTCAGCACAATGTTTTCAGCACACTAACTTTCCTAGTTCAATTGAAGTACTAAATAAATTAAAATATTAACATTTTTAAATTCAAAAAAATTGCCAGGACATATTCATTAACTTTTGACCAAATCTGGTTATTAAGTTGAAAAAAACGTGCGTGTCAAGTGAAAAAATTCTTTCTTCATTTTCTTGAAATCTAAAAATAATTTTATATTATACTTTTCAGGCCTAATTTTAGCAATGATGTCTATTCGAAAAGCCATTTTTTCCTACATTGAAAAATGGATTTTTTAAAACGTTTTTATCTCTTCTGAAAAATTTGAAAAATGGAACTTACGCTCTTATAGATGTCTATCCTTCGATTATCTTAAATGATTTATTAATTCTTATAGAACTTTTCCCGTAGATTTAAAATCCGTTTAGAAAAATATTCTGCGTATTTATTATTTTCCTCAACTTACTCTTCGTCTACGGGAAAAATCCTTATCATCTAGAGCCTAACTTTGATTACTTTTATATAAAACTAGAATAATAATTGTCTAGTTAATTATGTTTGTCTACTTTAGCCTCAAAATGTTTTATTAATGTAATTACTAGTCCGAACTAAGGCCAACATTGCATTTAGTTGACATCGTTTATTATTTTTTTTAAATGACGACAATAACAACTGAATTTGTATGCAGTTTCTGTTAAAGGATTTTGGATCCAGGACCGAACCTCAAAATTGAATTGCCTCATTTTATTACATAAATACCAGACGTAATTAGAGCCTATTCCTATTTTGAATCAAATCTGTATTCGGAATGAAGAATTGGCTACTTTCAATCGTTTTTGTCTGAAGCATTCTTTTATTCTAACCAGAGCATAAAAAACATATTTTTCAGAAAACTATGGAATTTAGACAATTTTGCACTTAGAATACAGATTTGATTCAACTTAAAGGCAATTCTTTGGAATCAGTAACTTTCAAGATAATTGGAAACGTAATTAAAACATTGTTAGTAGGAAATTAATGGACAGGCTATCTTTTTACTTGGGAAAAGTTGGGGATGCACATTCTGTTTTCTGTCGGTATTCCTTTGCCTTCCATAATATTTCCTCTTGTTCCTTTGCCTCTTCTTTTCTCATGTTATCTTGTCCCTTTTCATTATTAACATTTTGTCCTGGTCGATACATACCCGTATGCTGGGCATTATTCCACATTTCTGTTAATAAATTTTGATCGATACTGATGTATGTTAATTTTCAACAGGGTGAATTATGATTTTTCTTATGCAAGAGATTTATGAGACAAGATAAAAACGCGATACAATATTTACAAAAAAATAAAATAATCGAATTTTTACGAGCACAATATGTGCACCAAAATTTATGTAAATTAATTTTCTATCAAAATTACGAACATATTACACTACGTACATTTTCACCCGTCTTTGTGGCTTTAAAAATTCACGTATTATTGATTGGAAATATAATGAAAGATAAATGTGTACACAAAGAATAACTACTAAACAAGGCCGTAGCCAGGAACATTTTTCCGCGGGGAGTGGCATGTCACAGGGGAAATGTTCGGGGGGGGGGGCAGCACACATGAAATTATATTATATTATGCGCATATTTGTGGTTTGAGTTCGTCTGATGAGTGGTTAAAAGTTTTATAAAACCTATATTGTGACTCAAGGCGGACTAGACAGAAACAATGTAGCGCCATGAAATTTTTCCACATGAATTCAAAATCTCTACTCGCTCAGAAAATAATTACATACATACCATATACTATTGCGAATACTGGGTTGCTAAATGCATTATTGTTTTTATAAAAATCATCATTAATTTTTTTTTTAAGAAAATGTGAAATAATGCCGGTTGTTGGATTTATTCTTGGAGTGATGATAAAATAAGTTATCCTGAAAAATTGACGGATAAGATGTTTGGCAGAGGTTATGTAGAATTTAAAAAAGGTCCGTCTACTGAGCGCCGCCACAAAGGCAAATGGAGAAACGGAATACGCCATATTGTTTTGCTTTTTTGCTAATTTTATGCTAAAAGAACATTTGTTTGCTCTCTTAACTTCCGAGAAAAGGGTGGCGGCGCTAGCACGTCTACTGAGCGACGCCATTATAATGAAATGAACGATGAGGGGAAATTTTTTTGCTTTTTTTTTGCTCTCCTTTGACAAATATTAGTTTTCCCAAAAAACTATCCCTTACTCGTACAAACCTACCCCTCGTGATCAATAACCTTTGAAAAGTGGGAAAACCACCTGGAAAAATGTAAAGATGATTTAGAGCTCCAAAATAATTACTTGACACTTGAAAAATTCCCTGACGTTATAATTTTCCCCAAAAACTAACCTTCCACGTGAAGATATGCAGTGGAGTTCATGTAATGTTTGTAAAAAGCAATTAAAATACTAAAATTCAGTACCCACTGTTAGTTGATATTCTTTTGCTCTTTTTTTGCTTTTCGATTATATATAAAAAGCTTCACAAAAACTACACCTAAGTCTTACACACCTGCCTCTTGTGATCAAAAACATTTTAAAAGAGGGAAAACCACCTGGAAAAATGTAAAGATGATTTAGAGCTCAAAAATAATCACTTTACTTATAATTTTCCCCAAAAACAAGCCTTCCACGTAAACGTATGCAGCGCACTGCATATATGCATGTAAAATGCATTTTGAATAAGAAAATTCAGAAACCACTGTTACTTGAATTTTTTTCTCTCTGATGACATATATTACGTTTCCCAAAAACTACCCCTTAGTCGTACACACCTTCGCTCGTCATCGAAAACGTTTTAAGAGTTGGAAAACCATCTGAAAATGTAAAGATGATTTAGAGCTTTAAATTAATTGCTTTTCACTCAAAAATGTCCCTCTCATTAAATTTTTTCCCAAAATCTGCCCTTCCACGTGAACCTATACAGCGGAGTCCATATATGTATGTTAAAAGCATTTAAATTTATAAAATTCTGAAATCACTGTTCGTTGATATTTTTTCTTAGGAGCTAGTGGAAGTTTTTGGGGAAAGTATTATATGTCATCGGAAAGCAACAAAAGAGCAAAAAAATATTAACTAACGGTGGTTTCTGACTTTTATTATTTTAAATGCTTTTTACATACATATATAAACTCCGCTGTATACTTCGTGGAAGGGTATTTCAGGGAAAAGTTATAATGAGAGGGAAATTTTCGTGTGAAAAGCAAATTATTTAGAGCTTGAAATCATCTCTACGTTGTTCAAGGTGGTTGTCCCACTTTCAAAACGTTTTTGATAACGAGGGGCAGATGTGTACGAGTTAGGGGTAGTTTTTGTGAAACGGATTATACATATCCTGAAAGCAAAAAAAGAGCAAAAAAAAAATCAACTAACTGTGGTTTCTGAATTTTATTATTTCAAATGCTTTCCACCTACATATATAAACTGCGATGCATACGTTCACGTGGAATGATACTTTTTGGGAAAAATTATATCGAGAGGAAAATTTTCAAGTGAGTAGTTTTCCCACTTTTGAAACGTTCTTGATAACGAGGGGCAGGTACGTAGGAGTCAGGGGTAGTTTTTGTGGAACGGATTATATATAATCGGAAAGCAAAAAAACAGCAAAATAATATCAATTAACAGTGGTTTCTGAATTATATTATTTTAAATGATTTTCAACTACATATATGAACTCCGCTGCACACGTTCACGTGGAAGGGTAGTTTTTAGGAAAAAAATTAATGAGAGAGAAATTTTCAAGTAAAAAGTAATCAATTTAGAGCTCTAAATCATCTTTACATTGTTCAAGGTGGTTTTCCTACTTTTAAAACGTTTTTGATCAGGAGGGGCAGGTATGTAAAACTTATGGGTAGTTTTTGTGGAACTTTTTATAAATAATCGGAAAGAAAAAAAAAGAGAAAAAAAATATCAACTAACTGTGGTTTCTGAATTTTATTATTCTAAATACTTTTCACATACATGTATAAAAACCGCTGCATACGTTCACGTGGAAGGGTAGTTTTTGAAGACAATTATAATGGAGGGAAATTTTTAAGTGACAAGTAATTAATTTGGAGCTCTAAATCATCTTTACATTTTTCCAGGTGGTTTTCCCACTTTTAGAACGTTTTTGATCACGAGGGATAGGTGTGTATATATCCGGAAAGCAAAAAAAGAGAAAAATAATATCACCTAACAGTGGTTTCTGAATTCTATTATTTTAAATGCTTTTCACCTTCATATATGAACTTCGCCGTACACTTTCACTTGGAAGTGTAGTTTTTTGGAAAAACTATAATGAAATAGTATTTTAAATAGTTTCAGATGGAATATCAATCGCACCTTTGGTTTAATTTAATTGCATCCAATCTTCTGATTTGAATAATGCACAATGTAAATTTTTCCTTTATAATTGCATGAAAGATTTCAAAATTCATCATATAATAACCTCAAAATAAATTGTTTTTATGATTATCCGGTCGATGATTCTTTGGAATACCAGCCTTCAGCTTTCCCATGACAGAGGAAAAACATCGACTGAGTGAAAAAACATCTGCCAGGTGGTATCTACTCGTTTTTGGATTAGAATCTGATCTGCCTAATCGCTTTAAACGCATACAATATTTATTTATTGCCGGCACAATTTCACCTCATCCGGGTCGACGCTCGCTTTGAATTCAGGATAGCAGAAAAATTTATAACCCCGCGCTAGAATTATCCCGAGCATATCGGTGCTACACGTATCCGATAGCTGCGTTTTGCCTCCGCAGTTCTCTCCAGTTCGCCAATCGTTCGTGCGATATGTGACGGGAGAATTTGAATGAAACGCCACAGTTCCCGCTCGTTAAAAACTTGAAGGAGAAGACTATAGTACAAAGTTCATACACGTTAAAAAATTCACCTTGGTCGGAGTAAACACATCTACTTGGCCAATTCTACTTGAGACAAATTAATATTAGCTTACCATAAGAAAAAAAAATTCTAAAATGAAGAAAATAATTGTATCAGTAGAATTACTTGGTGCAATTAAATATAAATTCAAAACAAACATGTATGTAATTATTTCCATTCAATTAGATACTTGTATGTAATACAAATAATTTATTGGGTTAAATAAATATTTTCTCAAGACGAGTAAATGAAAGTATGAATTACTATTTCTTGAATTGAATACATGTTTTGTTTTACTTGATACAATATAAAAATTCTTGGTTCGAGAAATTCTTGGTTCTTGTACTTCAGCAAGTACAGTAACTCCTTCATTCAAGTAATTCTTTGTTTACATCACAATCATAAATTGTTGGGATAAGAAAATTATATACTCAAACTAATTGTAAATTTACTCCGTTTAAGAAAACGTACGCTTGTTCGAAACAAATACTCTCAATCATGCATTTTCTTGGACCAATCTCATATGGTATGGTCCGTATGTACGATGACCATATTCTTGATCCAAGAATTTTTTTCTTGAACCAAGCATTTCTTTTTTTACGTGTAGGCAATCCGGGCTATCTTCAAAAGTTAAAGTTCAACTTTTGAACAACTCTGATTGATCAGGTTTAAAGTTAAACAAAGCTCCTCCTTCAATAGAGGACGTTAGCCCTAAGAAGAAGGAAAAGAATCATTTAAGTTTACTTTCTTCGTTTTTGTTGAGGTTAATCCTGGAAAAGTTGAAATGTTGTTTAATTTTATTGTGAAACCCGTAAACGAGAGAGTGAGCATGAATTCAAATTCATATGTTGAACATTATTGGATGAATAATTTATATCGTAAATGTTTCTGTATTTGTCTCCATTCCAAACAAAATTACAGATTATATTTAAAAAAGATTTTTTCATAGTTTATGAGTGTAAGATAGCTTGAGGCCATTTTTACTCTCACTTTAGAGACAAAAAAATGCATTACTTAAAGAAATACCGTATCCACTACAAGCTTGGTACCAGTTACTGCGTCAGTTCTTGACAATGAATATATACAGTACAGTCGGAAAGTATTAGAACAATATACAAAAAAATTGTTTTTCAGTTTATCGTTTCATTTATTGACATATTAATTACATATTCGAAGTAGTTTTGTACGCTCAACGTAGCATTATGATTCAAAACCTTCTCAATGTTTTTTTCTGAAATTTTATCAAAATTAGTAAGAAAACGGTGAATATGTTACTTTAAGCGATTTTTTTTAATATAACCCCCGTTTGCTTTGATGGCTGCAGCACACAATCATAGAATTCTTTCGATGAGTTTTTAAAATATTTGAGGTGGAAGATTATTTCAGGCTTCTTTCAAACAATCCTTCCAATTCTTCCCATAATAGCTCAATGGCATTTAGATAAGGGAATTTCGGGGGCCATTCCATTATATCGAAGTAGCCTGCGACTTTTTTTTGTTCCAAATAAGAATAACATAGTTTAGATGTGTGTTTTGGATCGTTGTCTTGTTGGAAAATGAATCCACGACCCCTTAAATTGATGCCAGATGGCATTGCATGGCGTTGGAGTATACTATGATACTGCTCTTTTTTCATAATTTCTTCAACTTTTATAAGTTGATCAACGCCAGCATGACTGAAACAGCCTCTGACCATCACTGAACGACCGCCATGTTTCACAGTAGGCATAATACAATTTGGTTTGAATCTTTCATTAACTTTTCTGCGAACATATTGACACCGACAGCTACCGAAAAGTTCAAATTTTGATTTGTTTGTCCATAAAACTGATTTCCACTGATTAATCGTCCTGTCAACATGTTCTTGAGCGAATTTCTGTCTTTTTTGTTTATTTTCTGGCTATATATATATATATATGAATTCAGTGTGTGATCGACTATATAACATCTGGCAGGCACTTTACGGCCAAGGTTCGAAAGTTCGCGCGCGAACT
>JAAAKG020138391.1:0-12643 GCA_010014905.2 Druon quercuslanigerum
TAATGTTGACTTAAAGTACGCGACTTTGTCGAACTTGTTCGTTCACGTAGATGGAGTGTACAGTATAACTGCTTGAGGCTGAAGACGTTGATACAAGGGAGGATCGAGGTTTATATAGTGCTTCGTCCCCATAGGTTTATGGAGGCGAGCACGTTTCTGTATCATTAAAATTGTCACAATAGATTGAAGATCTCTGCGTTGTTCCGTATGTGTGCTGGCTTGTCCTGCATTATCAACATTCATAAAAAGGTGGTGGCACAAGAAAATCCATTGCCGTGGGCTGGAGACGACTCAAGGACGCACCGTCCGTGTACAAACCCATAAAGCCAACTAATTGCGTGCAACCTGACGTGCTGCTGCTGTTCGCTGCGGTGCCTACTCAATGGCGTTGCGAGCTGGTGTAGATAGCGACACACATGTGTGCGTCAGTGCTAAGGTGGAAGCAGCACGACTGGTTGTATGCGATTGGTTGGCTCTATGTCTTCATGCTCGGAAAGCACACCACGGAGACGTCTCCAGAGCACTGCAACTGAGTTTTTTGTGTGCACACCTTAACAGCGGACGATTGGAAGGTCAAGCTGTCTACTAAAATGCGTACGGGACATCGCTGAGATCTGAATTGTGAGTTTAAAACTATAAAACATATTTGCCTAATATTTTCCAAAAAACTTCATTATGTACTTCTACAAATATGAACAAGTCGTATATTGGATTACTACGTCAACCAACGTTAAAGTAAACGAAATAATCAATCTCTAACTCGAATTTCCTCCATTTCCATATTTCCAAACTACCTGCCTTCCGATAGATTCATTGCCTGTAAATGGTCTTATATATATATATATTTATTATTATTTATTATTTATATTATTTATTATTATATTATATTTATATATATTTATTTTTATTCGTATAGAATCAAACCGAAGGGCCTATGACAAAGCCACCGAACGCGTCCTCGGGTTGGGGATAGAGGGTCTCTGTACTAAGCGTTTCTGCTGAATATGGTTATAAATTGCCCAGGGGAGGTCCCAAAGAAATTAACCCCCACGCGGAGGTGTGAAAACCGTGCCGAAAACTGAATGGCACCTGGGTGAGATGTCTAGAACGGTGACTCTGAGATACCGGGCGAGCTTTCAGAGTACGCAGCCTTGTCCTTGTATGCAGGGCTCTACAAGAATGCATGAACCCTTTTCCCTAGCTTCTCGTGCAAACAACAATGACAACACCAAACATAGTTGTAGTAAGTGCGGCACAAAGCACTGAAACGCGCAGGGCTCCCGGCAATGATTGGCGAGCAAAGCCGACCACTCTAAAGATGAGAGAATCAATGAAGATGGATTCAATGTTATCATACACTTAACAAGTCAAAGCTGCTGATCGTCATGCAGCATATTGTTGAGAGAATACGGATATTTTCTGACGCTAAGAGAAGTCTAGAGCGGAGGGAGAGGTAAGTCAGAGAAAACCAACAGTTTTTCTTTCACACATCTCGGCTCTTCCAAGACCATCCAGTTGCCGAAAATTCGATAACGAACATGGTTTGCTTCTCGACGTCAAGGATGACTATGTAAGACCTCGAGTGTGCAACAGAAACAATTGTCGAGAATATAAAATTCCAGTATATGCGGCACTTCTCATTCTCGACAATTGTATCTATTTCCCTAGGAGCGTTAGTGGAGCAAAATGAAGGTTAATACCGCAAGAGTCAAATAGATGGTAATAAAGCACTCTTAGTGCCGCATTGTGCCTTTGGTCGTTCCCGCATGAGTTAAACAACTAGATAGTATGTGTCCCAGATTTTCGGGGTGTGCATAGCACGCCCTATAGATATCATCGGGAATGTCTTGGCTCAAAATGTGTTGACGATATGTTAAAGTGGAAATAACACCATCTTGACATACAAAAATGAAACCCACCGTGCCTGACTTTAATCCGGATGATTTAAGGAAAGCAAATCCGGGCTTTCAGGACTCAGTACTTAAGATAGATAAGAATTGATGCATTCTATTCACCCCTGTTACTGAAGTTAAGTCCGAGTGTTTCAGCAGCCTCCTTCGCTGCTTTGTACATAAACGCTCCTTTGCCCACTTCTTTATGCTTCCTGGCCATTTTAAGAAAGTATCTTCCATTTGCGACTTTATGTGCTTTGCGCAAAATAATCCTGTTGTGGAGACATTGAAAATTAAATATTCCACTACCACCTTGACGGCGATCTCAAGATTAACGCCGGTCCAGAGAACATCCTTGTCTCACTCCTCTCACCAACTAAAAACTATCTCCTAGTTTCTCTCCTACATTTACCCTGCTTTTTGTCTCCCTTGAGATTTCCGATACTCTCTTTATTAATCCCTCTCTTACCCCGTTTTTAACCATAATTTTTTTTATATCGCCTCGGTCTAAGAAGTCAAAAGCTGCTTACAAATCCACGAACACTGCTGTCATTGTCCCTTTTTCTCGTTTAGTCTTTAGTCTTTAACTGTACATTACCTTCCATTGACCAATACCCTCTCCCTGCTCTTTTGAAGTTTACTTTTGTTTTAGCCTTATTTTTACTACTCTTTTAATCAATTACCATTCCCCTTTTTCCTCCTGAACGTGTATATTCATCTTCCTCACCCCCTCTATATTTTCATTTAAGATAAATCATCCCATTTTCTCTAGGCTCTTTACAGATTTTTTCCCTCCACATTCAGAATCTGATATTTCGATTTTCTTCCTCGCTCTTCACCCTATTACCTTGCTCCTCTATCTCCTTTTCTCGCAATAAAGTTTTCTATTCTAAGCATAACCTCTTCATTATTTTCTTCCATTATTTATCTCAAACCTTCTGATTTCTCCTGAATATCATCGTTCACGTACCACCCCCACTCTCTTCCACTTCTCTCCTCTCATAAGTATCTCTTCTAGTATAACTCCTTCTTTTTGTTCCTTTATCTTTTTGTTATCCTTCAGTGCTATACATTCGTACCTTGCTCCCATTACCATTTCTCTCACTGGTCTGATTTTTTATTCTTTCTATTTACATTTTGTAGTTGCTATTTCTAACCTGTTCGTAATATTTCCCTTTCTCTTTATTATCCCTTTACATCTAGCTAAGCCTTCATCATTACTGGTATTTCCCATTGTGTCAAATTTCTCATAAACTCCCTATACTTTCCTTTGAAGCCTGCTATATTATAGTAGAATATACTCCAATCTTCCCTACTTTCGTTTCTCGTCTCTTTTTGGTTCCTACTATTTCTTATTTCTATATCTTCCGTTGCTTTCTCTCCTAAATTCCCGACACTATTTTCTTTTACTAATTCCTCCCTGCGCTAGTTACAATCCCACCATACACTTTTTATCTGTATTTTCCTATACTGAACCATGTTCTTTTTTCTTGTTTTTTCCTCTGCCGCTATTTTCTTTAATTCATACTGCATCTTCCTTTCTACCCATTCCAAATCGTTATCTATCCTTTTCAGTCTTCCATATAATAACCTCTTCTTTGTCCTTAATTCCATCTTATCTTCCCATTAATTTTGTTTCGCCATTTCTATTCTCTTCCCTCTTAGCTTTTCCCTTCATAGACTTCGTACTTCCTCTATCTCTACGCATACTTTTCTCTAGTTTTTCCCTGACTTCTTCCCATTTCCTAATTCTCGCACATCACTCAACTGTAAATTTTATTCTTCTGTTTGCCCTACACATTCAACTTTTTTTCGTCTCCCCCCTCTTCTGTCTTTCCTGCTCCAATTTGTCCTTTTTTCGGTGGCGTTCTGTACATTTTGAGATTTGTAAGGCTGGCTCCTGTTGCTACGTTGTCCTATCTACTTCCTCTCTCCGCCTTATTCTTTTTCCTACTTACTAACTTCTCGATTGATAGGAAATTCTCGTCCCTCAATCTTTCTGTTTCTACTGATTTTCTGTTCTTTCCCCTTTTTGTGTCACGCTTCGGTTTACCCAATACATCCTCGTCTGAGTTCTCACTATTCATTAAACTGATTCATCTTAAGCAACCTCCTTCCCAACTTTACTACCACACACTGCTACCAAATCTTCTTCCGTGCTTGTCTCTACCTAACCTGCCCTGGCGCTGCTACTTGTCTGCACCGGTTTCCCTACCCTGCACCACACTCCGAACAAACTAACCTCTCGGCCAACCCAAAACTTACTTAAACACTATAAATATCGCTCACTTTTTCACTTTTAATATTTCCATCACTTAACCTTTCACTCCAAAAATCTTCTTTAATACTGTGCCCATTAACTCACCATAAATCTCACTGCAATTTTCCAAATTCAGCAACATATAATCATCCATACCAAACACTTTCATGTCGGAAACGGATGTCTTCTAAATTTAAACATTGTAGCTGAAGAATTCATAAGAATCTTATAATTTCGTATTTTTACCACAGTTGCAATTTTCAAGAGACTGCAATGTTTTCTGACTACTAAAAGGGGAAAATTACACAGATATATGTGGACGAAATGATGACTGCCCTTGGGATCAAACAGTTGACATCTTCTAAGAATTAATATTTTGCAACCGATAAAACTTGTAGCTTTCTAATAAATGATATAGTCATTCAAAATTCAGAACCTGTCAGTCGCAAGAACTACAGGCATATAAAATTTACCGTAAAAAGAATAAAAATGCGGTTTTTTTACAAGTATGTAGTTAACTGTTGACGATAGGAAAAAATGCATAAAATTTTTAGAGTTGCCATTTAAAGAACATATTTATTACAGTTCATCAAAATTATTAATACATACAAAATAATTACCATGCCGATTAATAATATAAACATTCTCTAAAATTTAAAGTGAATTAATGATGACCCTCAGAGGTCGTAAGAACCCTTTGTTGTTAGTATCCTTGAATTTGGCTTGAACATGAAAAATTTTGACTTAGAGCAAAAAATAAAGTCTCGAACATGGCCATGGGCAAGACTTACAAAAACATCTGGGCCATGTCTTGGCTTTGTTTTGGATGAAAAAGCTGCTGGGGTAACGACGAATGCCATATTGTGGTCACGAATGAATATTATGCTTATGAATAAATAGAAAAAAACTTTTTTGTGTAAAACGGATTAGTTTTATGAAGACTTTATAACAGCTAAACCTTCCTTAACTGCCTTTCTAGCTTTGGAATCGTCAAGGTTAGACCTTCATAAATTAAAACATAAAAAGGACTCAAATTTTTTAGGGGATCTCTAGAGACGAAATCATTCAGATAGATACTGATAATTCACTGGAACTTGTATGAACCGGTCTTACAATTTTGCCTGAGAGGTTTCTAAGATTTTCATTCGGCAGGGGTAATACGCTCCAATTTTACATATCGATTGTCAATTCACGGCTGTTACAATTTTAATACATGATCAATTCTTCTTTAAAATGATAATACGATATAAACAAACAGTACGGTATCGTTAGACCAAGAGCAAAAATTACTGTTGTGTAAACTTTTACTTAGCTGTAGTATAAAATTTCATACAATTTCTCTTTCAGGAAACTATCGCTGTTGAGAATTCGGATATTCTTTATTACATGCTACAATGCCTGCGTGTGATGTGTTTATATGGAGATGCCTTAACTTCAGCTGCAAAGGACCATCAAGGATTCTTTATCTGGTGTCAAGAAAACCTTTTGATTAAGAAGTATGTAGAAACCAATGCATGCTAAATCTGGTGCAATAATTAGCTAGTTGGGAAAATTATATTTACATATTTTATACGTTAGGATTGTGTAGAAATATACATTTTTGGAATATTCGACCGGTAAATGCACCAAATCATTTTTCATGGAATCAAGTAAATGCATTTATTTTTTTTTTTTGAAACAGATTTATTTTTAGTGCACCGCGTGTAGTGAGAACTTTTGTGTCTAATGCAGCTCAACACGTAAAACTTATACGCTTGTATGCTTCTTGTCTTTTCAGTTTAGATGCATTTCATAATGTTTTCACAAGCTCGCAGTTTAGTTAAATTGCAGTGCGACAGTATATAGTGTTAAATATGGCTGAAAATGAAATATGTTCTAAAAATATTACACAATTTTCGTCACTCAGCCAATCCGAATCGCCATAACAACAGAAATACGCTAAAACTATACTTTAATGCGAACATGGTATACGGTTAGCTAAACGGGGGTTGAAAATTCATGGTGGAATCCAATGGATGCCTTGGAAGAAGCTCTTTCCACTCCTTTATATTCAATTGCTCAAATTAATTTAATTCATAATGAAGAAATTTATTGAACCACTGGCATTAAATAAGTTAGCGTGTCTTTGTATGGGCTTAGGGTCCAATAATAAAAAACGGTGTTTTTCAATCAGACATTTCGACTCATGTGGGAATTTAGGATCAATTCGCTGTCCGTTTGGATCGTAATATCACAATATAATATTTAATCTTCCTTTTCTAAAACGGGCATTAGAATGTATCTATAGAAGGGCATCGATTCTGTTAAGAGTCCTAGGTTTAGGACAAGTTGTTGACGTATAATGCCCGCTACACCATTATGTATGTGTGTATATTCTTTTTGAGCCATTACACGACAGCTATCAATAATGTGATCGATGGATTTCTTGGTACCTCCACATAATCGGCACCGGTCAACCACGTCTTGATGTAACACGTGTTTGCGATAACTTCTAGTGTTGGCAACCCTGTCGTAAATCGCAGTGACGAATTCTTCCGTTTCTGGACACAGGATACCATTTTGCAGCCAAATATTGTTCTCTCTGAGGACAAGTTCAAGAGCGTGTAGACAAGATCCACTTTAAATCTGATGTTTTAAAGCGAAACATCTCGCTTGCTGTTGAAATAATCTCGCAACTGTATAACTTGTGCTTTACACAGTTTTTTAACATCTAAAAAGTCCCTGCCCCATCTATGTCGTGGTAGAACTACCCACACTACATAGGCATAGGTGTTGCTTGCCTTAATTTTGTTTGCTGAGTTGAGAGAACTTTTCATAATATACTTGAGTCTCATAGTGCAGGCAGCCGTTAGGCTTCTCTTAACTATCGCATGCTGAATAGCCTCTCAGGAAAAAAGAAGCCATTGAAAAGACGACTTTGTGAATTGCGTATCTGTCATTTGCAGGTTCGCAAAGTTCAAAATAATCGGTTTGTGTTTATGTGAATCGATAATTTTCCCAAGAAGCTTATATATAAATTATAGGTCTGATTATCATTATAAATAACCAGTAGCTAATCATGGGCTTTAAACCCCAGGTTTTCCCTATTTGCGTATCTACCTACTCAAAAAGCCGTCTCAGTTTTTTTTGTCATCAAGCTGTGATGGAATGTACAGTTTAAGTTAGGGTACAAGTTACTCATTAATACCTTGCTGCTTTAAAGAATTCTACTTCACCACGGACTATTCTACTTCTTCAGATGTTTACTGTGTTATTAACTCCGTGTGTTTTAGCCAGACCGTATATGGAGTCAGTTGTGTTGTTACTAAATTCTCCCTTAGTTTATAAAAATACTGCACTCGCTACTTCACCTTTCCACACTGTATTATTAGTACGTAAAATGAACGCATAGCAAGCGTCCATGGTAGATCTGCTCTTTTGAGAGGCAAATTGATTCCTATGGAGAGGTTCTTCGGTTATAATTTCCTTTTTTAAGTAAAGATCTTATGATTTTACTATTTTTTAGCATATAGAAGGGCAAGCTGCTCGGCCTAAAGAATTTTTCCTCATGGTAGGTGTGGAATACCCGGCTGTGGAATAATGATTGGCTTCATCTAATCCATTAAACCGGGGTGTATCCCATTGCTAAGCATGTCTGAATGATGCTGCACAAAGGGTGTACCAAAGATTAAAATCCTTCTTAATTTAATGCAGGTAACATTTTATCATCTCCTTAAGATTTAATTTGTATGGATTTTTTAAATACGTATCTATTTTTTGAATAAACAACAATACGACTAGCTACTTCCCAATCCAACTCCAAAACCAGGAAGGTCATTACTTAATTGACATAATACGTTACATCTCAATGTTCTCTGAACTCTAGCAGTGTCAATTATATTATCGCTTTCCTGTCATTACCTCTTCTATGTGTCCTTACGGCATCTTTTATGACATTATTATATGCTTTTATGGTTAAACTGTACAAGTGCCAACTTCTATAGTTTTAAGCCCAGATAAATAGGCGCCGAGTATCCTTTTTCACACCCCGCTACTCTAGAATTCCATCAGAGTGGTTCGCTTACTGTTTCCTTAATACGAAGAGGACAACTGTCCTGATACGCTTTCGTTTATATCTTTTGCAGAATGTTGACAGCAAATTCCATTTAAATAATTAGACTTGATTCTGCCCTGGTATAATATTCAGAGAACTGTTAAGATCCTCCTGATAAGTATCTTAGTCAGTTGATTTAGCATCTTTTTCGGCGATCAGTATTTCTTGTCGATCAGTTTGATCTTAGCTCGTGTCCAAGGTTGTAGTCGGCCAAAAGCTTCAATGGGCTAAGTCCAAGACACTTCATCCGAATAAATAAAGGTAAGGATATCATTTTTAAATTCGCATTCTTGAAATCTGAATGACTTCTCCAGGCTGCACCTCATTGATTTTTTTGAATGCCTCTTTAAATACCTTAACCTGGTAGTAATCGAGTTTGATTATCGGGCATCCCTTGGCGACTGCGGCCACTTTCAGTTGACTCTGTAGAGCATGCCTATAAAAGACTTTTGGACCTCTCAACAGCATTTTTTTCTGTTCCCTGATTTAATTCGATGAGCTGCTATCCGAATGGCCCCTCTTTGGTGTTCCCGTCTGACTAGTTGTATCGTCTGATTGATTTAACAATTGGCGCCTCAACATTTTTCTTGCAGTTCCCGATATTCTTACTCGTCGTCGTTTTTAAGTTTGGTCTGACCTCCGGAATTAGCATTACCAGCGTAACTATGTGATTGTTCCCGACTTATAGATTACAAAATATGTTCTAAGGATCATTCTGTAATTTATATTTTTACAGGGAAAGATACTTTTTCAAGAGGAGTCGTTGTTGACTCCCATGGCTGTTTATTTTTTTCAAGATATTATTCTGTTCCCACGAGTGGCAAGGGAAATAAAAGGTCTAGCCCTGCTGAGCCCCGTGTGAAAGGATATAACTGATTACTCGGACAGGTCTTACAGTACCCCCGAGAGGCCGTTAGGACACCTTTATACCCCTAGGTGTCGGAGTGCCATGGACACGGACACTTTACAATCCTGGCTTAGAGGGGGGCCATATTTTGTGAGATACTGAACGTATATCCGTTTATAGGCCACGACACCAACGGAGGGGTATTTCCTAGTCGTCATACATGCCGTAGGCCATTCCCGTCCGGATTCCAAATTTAATATCGGTATGGTTGGGAGCTTGACCCAAGGATCTAACAATGCGATGATAGATAGGCTCGTTGATCCTTATACCATACGGCAATCATTCATATCAGGAGATTCAGTTTATAGGGATCATTTCAGACATATCCATACAAATGCAGTTCGAGGTTCGCTTGAACCGCTTGGTCCACGCCTTAAAGCCTCCCCACCAACTACAAGATATAAAAAAGGATTTTTTCAGTTTAAGGTTGCATCAATCGCTCAAAGTAGCGTTACTTGACCAGCAATTTTCTAAAGGGCAATTATTTTCTTTTTTATATATAGCGCATATATCTTTTAAAATATAAAATAACTTATTATCATATAATTTCAAAAACTCTTTTATCAAAATCAAGGAGGGTTGCTAGATTCTTAGAATAAAGGATTAAGAAAATTCTAGCTGTGGATCAATTAATTCACCTCGATAAGTAAGTATTGATCAATACATGAAATAGGATAAAAATATATTTGAAAAACACTATTATTTAGTAATACAAATCGACATAATTTTGATTCTGATAATTTGCAAAATCGTGGTTCATATCCAGACTATAATGGTAATAATAGAGCTCCGCTTACTTATCAATGTCAAGGGCGTAATGAAAAGCCACATGGTTTTCAAAATTTTTATAACTACCGCGATTAAAATTAAAGTCCACAAATATGAATGATCAGTTACATATTGTGAAAAGGGGTTTTATAATAATCAACAAAATACTTTGCAGCAAAATAATGTAACTAAGTAAACTACAGTTATAGAAGTTGCGAAAATATAGATAATCTAATGTAAAAAACTATCATATATATTACAACACATAAATTACTGACACGAAAAACTCGATTATATCTAATTCGAGATCCTTTTGGAACTAAGTTTACGCTGTCAATAAGAATAACGATCTACAAAAACAAACGTTTTAGGTGGCCAGTAGGCAGACTATACTGATTGCATAGCCGATCTTTTTGCCTATCTTTCGATAGGGTTCCCTCCTCGTTGATTGAACCTATGTATATATTCCAAACATTTTTGAGAGTATCGTCCAAGATAAGTCATCAGCTGCATCAGCTAATGTTGTTATAGATGAGCAGCACATCTTTATAAGTGGAAGACCCACTATTACAAATATGTATACATATATGGACTATATAATTAATTGCGTTAAGGCTGGCTTGCAAGCACATGTTGTTTATACTCATTTTTATTAAGTTTTTTGCAAAGTATACCATGTTATCCGTGTGGTAAATCTAAGGACGCTTGTTACATCGAGTAACATGCTATTCTGGCAATCGAGCTATCTCATTAATAGATATCAAACCGTTCGAGTAAATAGCTAATACTCTGAATTATTTATGGCATCATCTGGAGTTTCCTAGGGTTAACACAATAGATCCTTAATGTTTATCCTTTATTTGATTGAAATCTGCATAATAATCTAGCTTTTTTTCTTTCTACTATTTGCTGATGACCTTAAACTGTACAGAGCGATCTGCTTCCTTTCGAACTGCATTGAACTTCAAAATGACTTTAAAAGGCTATAAGTGTAGTGCACTATTCACGGGATGCAGCTTAGTGGCAGAAAAAGCGCAGTCATAACATTTACTAAGAAACATCTACCGATAGATTATCATTACACTATTGGACATGAAGAGCTACCTAGGGTAGAATACCTAGAATACGTGACCTGGGTATCGAGTTTCATCACTCCTTATCTGGTAGAGAGCAAATCTCAATTTTAATAATATCGCAGAACTATCAGTCTTGTCACAAGAAATGCTTCCTTTAAAAAAACATTTTCTTACACTTTTAACTAGTGAGAGCTGTTTTAAAATACGCTTCCGTAATTTAGGCACCACTGCATCTGCTACCTAAAACTGGCTCGACAGTTTTCGAAACCGTTTTTTTGTGTTTCGCGGCCAGGAAAATGGGAATCACCATGAACAGACGACACCATGACTATAGTGGAATTAGACCACTACTTGAAGTTTAAAAAATTAACTCTAGATTTCTGTTAGCAGACTGAAGGTTTCTTTTTTACGTCCTGAATGACAGTATCTACTATCCGCAAGTTTACTCTAAAATCAGCTTGCATGCACTTATCAGGCTATTAAGGAACAAAACCTTGTTTAGCCCAACTTGTCATCGCACTAACTATGTGAAAATGATGTATTGCCTATAGTATATAAAGAATCAGACTTATTGTGCGAAAGTGAGAAAAGTCCAACTAGCTCTTCAAAATATTCTTCAAACCAGAGAATGACGCGGCCTAGAGGCAAACTCTTTTATGACTCTTTTATCTTCAATGCCTTAATTAAATTTTTTAATTAATTATAATTTTGATTAATGAGATCAATAACGTTCTTTTATCCTGTAATAAGTAGCTGAAGACCGTTCCCTCCTAAAAATTTCGGATTCCGAAATTGGTCCGAAATTATCCGAAATTAATCTGCTTTAAGATTTTTTTCCGATACATGTCCGATCTAATCTGAAAACTGTATGAAAACAGTCAGAAATTTGTCTGGTTATGTTCGGAATCTGTCTGGACCATAAATTTCGACTCCAGTAAGAGTCCGACTTGATCCGAAATTAGTCTGAATTTCAAAACCTGAAATTTTTTTCGTTCAACTAAAAACAGAAAATAGTCCGGTCTGATCCGAAATAATTTTTGTTATTGTGAAAACGGAATAGCGTCCGCTTACATCCGGAAACCTTCCAGTCAAAAACATCGAATCCGAAAATATTCCGCTTCTATCCGTAATTAATCCGCAGGTTTGAGACGTCATTCGGTGAAATTAAAGTGAAAATGGAAAATCTTTCGCTTAAATCCGGATTTCTTCCGGTCAAAAACATCGAATCCGGAAATATTCCGGTTCTTTTCGCGTTTATTCCGCAGGTTTGAGTTATAAGTTCGTGAAGTAAAAGTGTAAACGGAAAATCGTCTGCTTAAATCCTAAATCCTTCCGGTCAAAAATATCGAATCCGAAAATAGTCTGGTTCTATCCGCAATTAATCCGCAGGTTTGAGTTGTCATTCCCTGAAATTAAAGTGAAAACGGAACATCGTCCGCTCAAGTTCGAATTCCTTACGGTCAAAAACAGCAAATCCGAAAATACTCAACTTTACGGTAGAATGCCGATTTTTAGTTTGAATCGTAAAAAATAGCGCACTTTAAAAAATTTTTAAAGCATGATAATGAAGATACGTATGTTTCAATACCAATGCATATTATGAATTGAATAATATAAATTTATTGAAATGATAGATTTTTCATGGTA